>CANNZV010005211.1:0-29920 GCA_947561585.1 Caprella mutica | reverse complement strand
AATTAAAGATGTTAATTTACGTTTGAGGACATTGGAATAATGGCCTAAATATTCTAACTTAACATAAATCGGTTTCCTAGAACAAATTATTTTAGAAGGAGGTGGATTATATAAATTGTCTATGGTCTTCCTAAACATACTATCTATAATTTTGTTTGTGAACTTATTTCTCAAAAAATATTCCCTAAGATAAGACAATTCATTTTCAAACAAAGTTACATTAGAACAAATTCTAAAGGCCCTATAAACTAAACATGAAATAATATTGAGTTTAAAACTAAAAGGAATAAAAGAATTAAATTTCATACCAAGGCCAGTGAACATTTTCTTGCGATATACAGAAGTAATAAATTTATCATTTTCTCTACTTATCAAAACGTCTAAGAAATTTAATTTGGAATCAATTTCAGTCTCACAAGTGAATTTAATATTAGAATGTTGAGAATTTAAATAGTTTAGAAATTTTGTAATGTGAGAACTGTGCCTAAAAAGAATGAAAGTATCGTCAATGTATCTTTTATAAACTACTGGTTTAAAGTCAAAAGGACAATTTTTGAGCCAATTTACTTCATGATAGCACAAGAAAACGTTCGAGAGCGTTGGACCTAAGGGATTACCCATAGCTACACCATCAAACTGAGAATATAAAACATTATTAAAAATAAATAACACCTCCTTTACAGCCATTTCCAGAAGATTCTTAAAATATAATTTTGAAAAAGAAGGGACATCATAAATATTGTTGTTGTTCAATGAATCGAAAGCAATATTAATAGTTTCATTTATGGGAATATTTGTTAAAAGTGACTTTATGTCAAAACTAGCCATTACATACTTATTACTATTCGGAGTGTTGATTATATCTTTAACAAATGAGAAACTATCTTAAACAGTATATTGGTTAGAAGTGAGTGGAGTTAAATATGGTAGAAGAAATTTAGAGATTTTATAACCAGCTGTGCCTATTGATGATAAAATTGGTCGTAAAAGGACATTATCTTTATGAATTTTGGGTAAACCATACGTTTCTAAACGTAAATTAACATCTTTAATTAGTAAGTTTTATCCTCAAATCGATCGTAAATTCATTTTCAAATCTTCTAACACTATTGGCAATATGTTTAAGTATAAGGACAAACTCCCACCTTTACTTGTTTCCAACGTCATTTATAAATTCACTTGCGGACAGTGCTCCGCGGCCTACATAGGCGAGGCAAGGAAACAATTAAAAGTTCGAGTTTGTCAACACAGAGGGGTTTCCTTCAGAAACCCCTTTACTGTTTTATCTAATCAAGAAAATAGCAAAATTTTAAACCATTCATATGATAATAACCATCAGATTTCGGAAAATGATTTCAAAATTTTATCAACCTGCAATAGTTACGATTTGAGGACATTGGAATCCATTTTTATTTATGAACAGAAGCCCCAATTAAATTCACAAGGGGCTTCAACTGTATTATTTATTTTAAAATGATTTTTTCTTTTATATGTAGATTGTTTTTCACTGAGTTCATTTATTTGTTTATTAACCTTAATTAATTGTAACATTAGTGATATTTATTGATTTCTGTATCATAGATAGGAGAATTTTGTATTTATATAGTAGAATTAAGATATGTTTAGGTTTTCCTGAAGATGATTTTTTGAAAAAATCGAAAGCTTGAAGAAATATGGACTTTTCTATTACCACCATTGTTTTTATCTTCATTATTAAACTATACAATTGATATCGTCACGCTAATTGATAATTTCGGTTATCTTAATTTTCACTAAGCAGCGTACGCCGTACGTTTCTATCACGCCAACACATAATTCCATCCGATATTAAACTATACAATTAATATCATCAAGATAATTTGTATTTTTAGTTATCGTTGTAACGTGGCACATATTTCTATCACGCCAACACATAATACCATGCGATATTAAACTATACAATATTGATATCGTCACGCTAATTTACAATTTCTGTTATCTTTTCACTAAGCAGCATGCCGCACGTTTCTATCACGCCAACACATAATTCCATCCGATATTAAACTATACAATTGATATCGTCACGCCAATTTATATTTTCTGTTAACTTTTCACTAAGCAGCATGCCGCACGTATCTATCACGCCAACACATATTTCCATCCGATATTCAACTATAGGTACAATTGATATTGTCACGCCAATTTATAATTTCTGTTATCTTTTCACTAAGCAGTGTGCCGCATGTTTCTATCACGCCAATACATAATTCCATCCAATAAGAAACTATACAATTGATTTCGTCACGCTAATTTACAATTTCTGTTATCTTTTCACTAAGCAGCATGCCGCACGTTTCTATCACGCCAACACATAATTCCATCCGATATTAAACTATACAATTGATATCGTCACGCCAATTTATAATTTCTGTTATCTTTTCACTAAGCAGTGTGCTGTATGTTTCTATCACGCCAACAAATAATTCCATACGATATTGAACTATAGGTACAATTGATATTGTCACGCCAATTTATAATTTCTGTTATCTTTTCACTAAGCAGTGTGCCGCATGTTTCTATCACGCCAATACATAATTCCATCCAATAAGAAACTATACAATTGATTTCGTCACGCTAATTTATATTTTCAGTTATTGTTGTACTAAGTTGCATGACGCACGTTTCTATCACGCCAACAAATAATTCAATCCGATATTAAACTATACAATTGATATAGCCATGCTAATTTATATTTTCTGTTATCTTTTCACCAAGCAGCGTGCCGCACGTTTCTATCACGCCAACACATATTTCCAACCGATATTCAACTATAGGTACAATTGATATCGTCACGCCTATTTATAATTTCTGTTATCTTATCACTAAGCAGTGTGCCGCATGTTTCTATCACGCCAATACATAATTCCATCCAATAACAAACTATACAATTGATTTCGTCACGCTAATTTATATTTTCAGTTATTGTTGTACTAAGTTGCATGACGCACGTTTCTATCACGCCTACAAATAATTCCATCCGATATTAAACTATTCAATTGATATAGCCACGCCAATTTATATTTTCTGTCATCTTTTCACTAAGCAGCGTGCCGCACTTTTCTATCACGCCAACACATAATTCCACCCGATATTAAACTATACAATTGATATCGTCACGCCAATTTATATTTTATGTTAACTTTTCACTAAGCAGCATGCCGCACGTATCTATCACGCCAACACATATTTCCATCCGATATTCAACTATAGGTACAATTGATATTGTCACGCCAATTTATAATTTCTGTTATCTTTTCACTAAGCAGTGTGCCGCATGTTTCTATCACGCCAATACATAATTCCATCCAATAAGAAACTATACAATTGATTTCGTCACGCTAATTTACAATTTCTGTTATCTTTTCACTAAGCAGCATGCCGCACGTTTCTATCACGCCAACACATAATTCCATCCGATATTAAACTATACAATTGATATCGTCACGCCAATTTATAATTTCTGTTATCTTTTCACTAAGCAGTGTGCTGTATGTTTCTATCACGCCAACAAATAATTCCATACGATATTGAACTATAGGTACAATTGATATTGTCACGCCAATTTATAATTTCTGTTATCTTTTCACTAAGCAGTGTGCCGCATGTTTCTATCACGCCAATACATAATTCCATCCAATAAGAAACTATACAATTGATTTCGTCACGCTAATTTATATTTTCAGTTATTGTTGTACTAAGTTGCATGACGCACGTTTCTATCACGCCAACAAATAATTCCATCCGATATTAAACTATACAATTGATATAGCCATGCTAATTTATATTTTCTGTTATTTTTTCACCAAGCAGCGTGCCGCACGTTTCTATCACGCCAACACATATTTCCAACCGATATTCAACTATAGGTACAATTGATATCGTCACGCCTATTTATAATTTCTGTTATCTTATCACTAAGCAGTGTGCCGCATGTTTCTATCACGCCAATACATAATTCCATCCAATAACAAACTATACAATTGATTTCGTCACGCTAATTTATATTTTCAGTTATTGTTGTACTAAGTTGCATGACGCACGTTTCTATCACGCCAACAAATAATTCCATCCGATATTAAACTATTCAATTGATATAGCCACGCCAATTTATATTTTCTGTCATCTTTTCACTAAGCAGCGTGCCGCACTTTTCTATCACGCCAACACATAATTCCACCCGATATTAAACTATACAATTGATATCGTCACGCCAATTTATATTTTCTGTTATCTTTTCACTGAGCAGCGTGCTGCACGTTTCTATCACGCCAACAAATAATTCCATTCGATATTGAACTATAGGTACAATTGATATCGTCACGCCAATTTATATTTTCTGTTATCTTTTCACTGAGCAGCGTGCCACACGTTTCTATCACGTAATCACATAATTCTATCCGATATTAAACTATAGAATTGAAATCGTCACGCCAATTTATATTTTCTGTTATCTTTTCACTAAGCGGCGTGCCGCATGTTTCTATCTCGCCAACAAATAATTCCATCCGATATTAAACTATACAATTGATATCATCACGCCTATTTATATTTTCTGTTATCTTTTCACCAAGCAGCGTGCCGCACGTTTCTATCACGCCAACACATATTTCCATCCGATATTCAACTATAGGTACAATTGATATCGTCACGCCAATTTATAATTTCTGTTATCTTTTCACTATGCAGCGTGCCGCATGTTTCTATCACGCCAATACATAATTCCATCCAATAAGAAACTATACAATTGATTTCGTCACGCTAATTTATATTTTCAGTTATTGTTGTACTAAGTTGCATGACGCACGTTTCTATCACGCCAACAAATAATTCCATTCGATATTAAACTATACAATTGATATAGCCATGCTAATTTATATTTTCTGTTATCTTTTCACCAAGCAGCGTGCCGCACGTTTCTATCACGCCAGCACATATTTCAATCCGATATTCAACTATAGGTACAATTGATATCGTCACGCCAATTTATAATTTCTGTTATCTTTCCACTATGCAGCGTACGTGCCGCATGTTTCTATCACGCCAATACATAATTCCATCCAATAACAAACTATACAATTGATTTCGTCACGCTAATTTATATTTTCAGTTATTGTTGTACTAAGTTGCATGACGCACGTTTCTATCACGCCAACAAATAATTCCATCCGATATTAAACTATACAATTGATATCGCCACGCCAATTTATATTTTCTGTTATCTTTTCACTGAGCAGCGTGCCGCACGTTTCTATCACGCCAACAAATAATTCCATGCGATATTGAACTATAGGTACAATTGATATCGTCACGACAATTTATATTTTCTGTTATCTTTTCATTGAGCAGCGTGCCACACGTTTCTATCACGTAATCACATAATTCCATCCGATATTAAACTATAGAATTGATATCGTCACGCCAATTATATTTTCTGTTGTCTTTTCACTAAGCGGCGTGCCGCATGTTTCTATCACGCCAACAAATAATTCCATCCGATATTAAACTATAGGTACAATTGATATCGTCACGCCTATTTATATTTTATGTTATCTTTTCACCAAGCAGCGTGCCGCACGTTTCTATCACGCCAACACATATTTCCAACCGATATTCAACTATAGGTACAATTGATATCGTCACGCCAATTTATAATTTCTGTTATCTTTTCACTAAGCAGTGTGCCACATGTTTTTATCACGCCAATACATAATTCCATCCAATAACAAACTATACAATTGATTTCGTCACGCTAATTTATATTTTCAGTTATTGTTGTACTATGTTGCATGACGCACGTTTCTATCACGCCAACGAATAATTCCATCCGATATTAAACTATTCAATTGATATAGCCACGCCAATTTATATATTCTGTCATCTTTTCACTAAGCAGCGTGCCGCACGTTTCTATCACGCCAACACATAATTCCACCCGATATTAAACTATACCTACAATTGATATCGTCACGCAAATTTATATTTTCTGTTGTCTTTTCACTAAGCGGCGTGCCGCATGTTTCTATCACGCCAACAAATAATTCCATCCGATATTAAACTATAGGTACAATTGATATCGTCACGCCTATTTATATTTTATGTTATCTTTTCACCAAGCAGCGTGCCGCACGTTTCTATCACGCCAACACATATTTCCAACCGATATTCAACTATAGGTACAATTGATATCGTCACGCCAATTTATAATTTCTGTTATCTTTTCACTAAGCAGTGTGCCGCATGTTTTTATCACGCCAATACATAATTCCATCCAATAACAAACTATACAATCTTTTCACTGAGCAGCGTGCTGCACGTTTCTATCACGCCAACAAATAATTCCATTCGATATTGAACTATCGGTACAATTGATATCGTCACGCCAATTTATATTTTCTGTTATATTTTCACTGAGCAGCGTGCCACACGTTTCTATCACGTAATCACATAATTCTATCCGATATTAAACTATAGAATTGATATCGTCACGCAAATTTATATTTTCTGTTATCTTTTCACCAAGCAGCGTGCCGCACGTTTCTATCACGCCACTACATATTTCCATCCGATATTCAACTATAGGTACAATCGATATCGTCACGCCAATTTATAATTTCTGTTATCTTTTCACTATGCAGCGTGCCGCATGTTTCTATCACGCCAATACATAATTCCATCCAATAACAAACTATACAATTGATTTCGTCACGCTAATTTATATTTTCAGTTATTGTTGTACTAAGTTGCATGACGCACGTTTCTATATCACGCCAACACATAATTCCATCCGATATTAAACTATACAATTGATATCGCCACGCCAATTTATATTTTCTGTTATCTTTTCACTGAGCAGCGTGCCGCACGTTTCTATCATGCCAACAAATAATTCCATAAGATATTGAACTATAGGTACAATTGATATCGTCACGCCAATTTATATTTTCTGTTATCTTTTCATTGAGCAGCGTGCCACACGTTTCTATCACGTAATCACATAATTCCATCCGATATTAAACTATAGAATTGATATCGTCACGCCAATTATATTTTCTGTTGTCTTTTCACTAAGCGGCGTGCCGCATGTTTCTATTACGCCAACAAATAATTCCATCCGATATTGAACTATACAATTGATATCGTCACGCCTTTTTATATTTTCTGTTATCTTTTCACCAAGCAGCGTGCCGCACGTTTCTATCACGCCAACACATATTTCCAACCGATATTCAACTATAGGTACAATTGATATCGTCACGCCTATTTATATTTTATGTTATCTTTTCACCAAGCAGCGTGCCGCACGTTTCTATCACGCCAACACATATTTCCAACCGATATTCAACTATAGGTACAATTGATATCGTCACGCCAATTTATAATTTCTGTTATCTTTTCACTAAGCAGTGTGCCACATGTTTTTATCACGCCAATACATAATTCCATCCAATAACAAACTATACAATTGATTTCGTCACGCTAATTTATATTTTCAGTTATTGTTGTACTATGTTGCATGACACACGTTTCTATCACGCCAACGAATAATTCCATCCGATATTAAACTATTCAATTGATATAGCCACGCCAATTTATATATTCTGTCATCTTTTCACTAAGCAGCGTGCCGCACGTTTCTATCACGCCAACACATAATTCCACCCGATATTAAACTATACCTACAATTGATATCGTCACGCAAATTTATATTTTCTGTTGTCTTTTCACTAAGCGGCGTGCCGCATGTTTCTATCACGCCAACAAATAATTCCATCCGATATTAAACTATAGGTACAATTGATATCGTCACGCCTATTTATATTTTATGTTATCTTTTCACCAAGCAGCGTGCCGCACGTTTCTATCACGCCAACACATATTTCCAACCGATATTCAACTATAGGTACAATTGATATCGTCACGCCAATTTATAATTTCTGTTATCTTTTCACTAAGCAGTGTGCCGCATGTTTTTATCACGCCAATACATAATTCCATCCAATAACAAACTATACAATCTTTTCACTGAGCAGCGTGCTGCACGTTTCTATCACGCCAACAAATAATTCCATTCGATATTGAACTATCGGTACAATTGATATCGTCACGCCAATTTATATTTTCTGTTATATTTTCACTGAGCAGCGTGCCACACGTTTCTATCACGTAATCACATAATTCTATCCGATATTAAACTATAGAATTGATATCGTCACGCAAATTTATATTTTCTGTTATCTTTTCACCAAGCAGCGTGCCGCACGTTTCTATCACGCCACTACATATTTCCATCCGATATTCAACTATAGGTACAATCGATATCGTCACGCCAATTTATAATTTCTGTTATCTTTTCACTATGCAGCGTGCCGCATGTTTCTATCACGCCAATACATAATTCCATCCAATAACAAACTATACAATTGATTTCGTCACGCTAATTTATATTTTCAGTTATTGTTGTACTAAGTTGCATGACGCACGTTTCTATATCACGCCAACACATAATTCCATCCGATATTAAACTATACAATTGATATCGCCACGCCAATTTATATTTTCTGTTATCTTTTCACTGAGCAGCGTGCCGCACGTTTCTATCATGCCAACAAATAATTCCATAAGATATTGAACTATAGGTACAATTGATATCGTCACGCCAATTTATATTTTCTGTTATCTTTTCATTGAGCAGCGTGCCACACGTTTCTATCACGTAATCACATAATTCCATCCGATATTAAACTATAGAATTGATATCGTCACGCCAATTATATTTTCTGTTGTCTTTTCACTAAGCGGCGTGCCGCATGTTTCTATTACGCCAACAAATAATTCCATCCGATATTGAACTATACAATTGATATCGTCACGCCTTTTTATATTTTCTGTTATCTTTTCACCAAGCAGCGTGCCACACGTTTCTATCACGCCAACACATATTTCCATCCGATATTCAACTATAGGAAGGTTCAATTTATATCGTCACGCCAATTTATATTTTCTGTTATCTTTTCACTAAGCGGCGTGCCGCATGTTTCTATCACGCCAACAAATAATTCCATCCGATATTAAACTATAGGTACAATTGATATCGTCACGCCAATTTATAATTTCTGTTATCTTTTTACTAAGCAGTGTGCCGCAAGTTTCTATCACGCCAATACATAATTCCATCCAATAACAAACTATACAATTGATTTCGTCACGCTAATTTATATTTTCAGTTATTGTTGTACTTAGTTGCATGATGCACGTTTCTATCACGCCAACACATAATTCCACCCGATATTAAACTATACAATTGATATCGTCACGCCAATTTTTATTTTCTGTTATCTTTTCACTGAGCAGCGTGCTGCACGTTTCTATCACGCCAACAAATAATTCCATTCGATATTGAACTATAGGTACAACCAAGATATAAGAACATAATCAGGTATAGTACCTAGCAGACGACACAAAAATATGACGTCACCACAACAACACATTCCTTGTTTGTGACCGAGCGGCTCATAATTCCTCGTATTTGCATGTTAATATCGAGAAGTTTAAAGTCATTTTATAAGGGTTTCGTACAAAAGAAAAGCGAAAATGGTGATTGAACCTCAAAGTTGAATATATAGATATAATTCAGGTGTGTTTTAATTGTTCATTTCTTTTACTTATCTATAAAAAATAGGGTCTTGAACATATGCTACCTAGCAGCCTAAACTAGTGCTAGTTAACTGCTAAATTGTAGTTCCAATGAATAACAAATAAGGAAAAAAATAATGGAAATACAATTTAACCAATGCCTAGTTAGTAATTGATAAGAAAAAATTTAATTTAAAAGTGATTAAGTTTAAGTAGGTTTTTCCATGTTTCAAAGTGTGGTCAGAGTCGCCATTTTGAGTCACCCGGTGGTCACGTCAAACTATAGATTCAATCAGCTGATTACCATACCCTATGTTACTGTATCCTGGGTACAACTGATATCGTCACGCCAATTTATATTTTCTGTTATCTTTTCACTGAGCAGCGTGCCACACGTTTCTATCACGTAATCACATAATTCTATCCGATATTAAACTATAGAATTGATATCGTCACGCCAATTTATATTTTCTGTTATCTTTTCACTAAGCAGCGTGCCGCACGTTTCTATCACGCTAACACATATTTCCATCCGATATTCAACTATAGGTATCTACAATTGATATCGTCACGCCAATTTATATTTTCTGTCATCTTTTCACTAAGCAGCGTGTCAAAATATTTGAGTCAAAATATTTGAGTCAAAATATTTGTGTCAAAATATTTGTGTCAAAATATTTGTGTCAAAATACTTGAGTCAAAATATTTGAGTCAAAATATTTGAGTCAAAATATTTGAGTCAAAATATTTGAGTCAAAATATTTGAGTCAAAATATTTGAGTCAAAATATTTGAGTCAAAATATTTGAGTCAAAATATTTGAGTAAAATATTTGAGTAAAATATTTGAGTCAAAATATTTGAGTAAAATATTTGAGTCAAAATATTTGAGTCAAAATATTTGAGTCAAAATATTTGAGTCAAAATATTTGAGTCAAATTATTTGAGTCAAAATATTTGAGTCAAAATATTTGTGTCAAAATATATGTGTCAAAATATTTGAGTCAAAATATTTGAGTCAAAATATTTGAGTCAAAATATTTGAGTCAAAATAATTGAGTGAACGTGCACGCAAATTCCATTTAAAGCAATTTAGACAGTTGCGTGAACGTGCACGCCAATTTTTACTTTTTTCCGCGTTTTAGATAGTTGCGTGAGCGTGCACGCCAAGAAATTCCATAAAATTCCACTTTTCCATGGTTTAGTCAACTTAGTAGCGTGGGCGTGCACGCAAATTCCTTTTTTCCGGCTTTTAGACAGTGGCGTGAGCATGCACGCTCACGCCGATTATTAATTCATTTCCGTCTTTTAGATACTGCCCAAAATGCTCACTGCATAAACAAAGTTCTACTTTGAGAAACAGCGATTAACTTTTTTACTACAATTATGAATTCTACAAGAAACAACAGTATTATACATTTTTTCAAATATCTGAAATAACACCACAAGTAAATAAAAATGATCTAGGTAGTATAAATTAGGTAAAATTACCATAGAATTAGCTAATGAATTATCATAGGGAGCTACTTTACTATGCAAAAAGAAGGTCATGATAAATATAAGTTTAAATTCTGAGGAATAATGGGAATAACCTTCAATTTTTCCCTATAAACATTGGACTGAAATATCACTTTCACGGAAACTGAAACTCAAGAAATGACTGTAATGTCGAAACAGCATCTTTGTTTTATTTGCATATGTCATGCGCGTTTGAGTGATCTGCCATATCGACCTATATCGCTGCGCAATCTATTGATCATTAGTTTGCGCAACCATCGATCGATTTCTGCGTATTCGAATGATACGGATTTTCTTAGTTTATGCATTTAATTAGGTAATTGTTTTGATTCTAATGGAAAAATACTTTTAAATACTTTTTTCACATATAATAAGGCAACCATAAGTCGATTGTTGCGCATTTGAATGATATAGATTTTGTTAGTTTATGCATCTAATTGTTACATTTCATAGGGCAACCATCAGTCGATTGTTGTAACAATTATTAGAAGCATAAACTAACAAAATCCATATCATTCAAACGCGCAAAAATCGACTATTGGTTGCCTAGCTTATTAAATATAAAAAAAGTATTTAAAAGTATTTTTCCATTAAAAACAAAACAATTAATTAAGTGCATGAACTAAGAATATCCGTATCATTCGAATGCGCAGGGATCGATCGATGGCTGCGCAAACTAATGATCAATAGATTGCGCAGCGAAATTGGTCGATATGGCAGATCACTCAAATGCGCGTGACACATACATTGACAGTTATTTTATTTGTTTTTTAACACATTTTTCTGATATTTCTAGTCATAAATATGTAATATTTTTAAAAATTATACATTGCAATTTTTAATCCTTACTTTTTTTCTAACAGTAGCCTTATTAAGTATTCAATATATGTTTGAGAAAATTAAATTAAAAAAATTACAAAAAGTGATCTCGTGTACCACTGGTGGTCCATGTTTCAAAGTGTGGCAGTAAAGTCGCCAGTTTGGTGATGAAGTGGATCAAGGTCGCCACATTTAAGATCATTTGAAGAAGAAATAGGACTTCCTAGTGATGATTTTACACTTTAAAACATTCTTATGCTAATATGCATCATGTCTGATGCCTGTGGGTGTAGGTCATAAGCCCCCCCAGTCAAGAGCCCCCCCAGTCAAGAGCCCCCCCGGTCAAGAGCCCCCCCCAGTCAAGAGCCCCCCCCGGTCATGAGCCCCCCCCGGTCATGAGCCCCCCCCCCGGTCATGAGCCCCCCTAGGTCATAAGCCCCCCCCGGTCAAGAGCCCCCCCGGTCAAGAGCCCCCCCGGTCATGAGCCCCCCCGGTCACGAGCCCCCCTGTTTTTAAATCCTTATTTACCTATATTATTTAATCCTTATTGACACTTTTGTAGTTCATTACTGATTAGACATAAAATATATGTATATCGGGGGGCGTGCCACCCCCCGAACCCCCCTGCCAGGTCATTAAACAATCATGAAGTGTGCAGTACAACAATCTAGCGGATACAACAAACTACATTAGCAACTCTCAGTTATTTCTATCTAAGTAGTTCTTCATTTGTTTAACTAGGTAAATAAGGATTAAAAAAACATGGAGGGGGGGCTCGTGACCGGGGGGGCTTATGACCTAGGGGGGCTCATGACCGGGGGGGCTCATGACCGGGGGGGCTCTTGACCATACCCCGATGCATGTGACCCCTTGAGACTATCTATGAGTGATTTACTTGTTATTTACAGGTTTCAACACTTATTTCACCCCTCAAAAGTCGCCAGTATACCGGCGACTTTGTCCATACTTTGAAACATGGCTGGTGGTACATGATGCTGGTTGTGTTAGAATTAGGTTAAATTACAGTGGTTAACAACGTTAAGACATAGAGTTTATTTAAAGAGTAATATGTTATACAGAGAGAAGTCTATGGAGAGATGAGTGGAACACATCTCTCGCTGAGTAATGTAAAGAAACGACTATTTTAAGAATTTACATGCGGTGTTATTTAACACGCGCTGGAACTGTAATGGACTTTAAACCTTAAGTCCGTTTCTCATAAAAGTAATACATTGTTATTTAAACAATAGGTAATTTAATATGGCTGAGCTAGTCTAACAGGAAGTTAACATTAAACATATAAAGAATGTGTAATACATCTAAACTAAAATTTCAACACTCCTCCTCACACGACATTATATATTTTTCATGCCTATTAATTCAACTAATTTGGTAAATCTATCAGTAGGCAACGGTTTAGTGAATATGTCAGCAAGCATAGTTTCACTGGGGCAATACACAAGTTTAATTGTGTTTGAAGCAACAAGATATCTAATGTAATGAAATTTAATATCAATGTGTTTCGATCTAGGATGATTTTTAGCATTTTTAGCAATACAAATAGCTGACTGATTATCCTCAAACAAAACTATAGGATTCTTATTAGGTACTTTAAGATCTAATAGTAATTTATTTAGAAATACAGCTTCTTTCGAGGCACCAGAGAGGGAAACATATTTAGCTTCAGCCGTTGATAAAGCAACACATGACTGTTTCACAGAGCGCCAAGAAATAATGGAATTATTTAGCATAAAGCATTGGCCAGAAGTACTTATCAACTCTGTTACCTGCCCAGTCGGCATCAGAATAACCTATCAACTCAGAATCTTCATTACCATAGGTAATGCCAAGATCAGGTGTGCCCTTTAGGTATCTAAATATTCTCTTAATTGCAGACCAGTGCTTAGTGTTTTGAGCTAAATAAAAAGTTAAAAATCTGTTAATCTTTGAAGATCAGAGATCAACAATTGCAAAATGGCTGAAAATGATAATGGTGCTTAGCCAAAAACTGGCAGAGTTCCTAGGTCTCATACCCAAAATGATGCTGCAGCTGCTTTTGTGGCAACACATGACAGTCATGACTCAGACAATGACATAAAAGATGGATCAAATTATAGAATTGAAATTGCAAAAGCTATAGATAAAGCTAAAAAAGAAACTAAAGCATTGGTTCAAGAAAGAACTAACATAAAAAGAACTATTACTAAAATTTTGAACAAACTGGAAGATGTTACTTCGAGTTCTCATTTTGTTCGGCAACAATTGAGAACTGTGAATGATAAATTAACTTCAATAGACCATTTAAATAGGGACATACTTCAAGTATATGATTCATTTGATATTGGAAATAAAGATCCCGAATATTATGATGCATTGTATTATTTATTTATTTATTTAAACATAATGTTCCCCAACAATGAATGTAAGAGAGCCGGGATTACTCTCTGACACTGACTAATTGACAAAAACAAATAATTTATACAGAAGAAACATTAAGGCCCGATAAGCTAAATGCTTTTAGGGCAACCTATATAAAATTAAAATGTTACACATGATGGTCCTACCTATAAAGTTTGAAAGAATGAATTAACATACATTATATTAAAAACAAAAGAAAAGTACTACTGGAGAGCAAGCAGATGGACTTTATAAGAACTTTTGAATTTACAGATACTAGAAATAGATTTCAAATTTTCACTAATATCATTCCACATGCTGCATCCTTTGTAATAAATACTACTTTGAGTTTTAGATCTACTGAAAAGAGGCAACGTTATATTTGAGGTGTTCCTAGTAGAATAAGAATGTGCATTTGAGTGAGTGGTAATATAGTTTAACAATTCAGGGAAATAGCCATCAATATTAATAGTTTTATAAAAGAATACACCAGTTTAAAGTTTATGTAAATTATCTAAGCTCAGAATTTTAAGTTGAGTGAACATACCAGCGGTGTGTTCACGATGAGGTGCTTTTTTTATTGCACGTATTGCTCTTTTTTGTAAAGTGTGAATACTATTAAAGTGTTTCAAGGTAATGTTGACTATAGATTTGCTGTTGAACAACAAATTTCCCAATTGAATTGTGAAGAAATGAAATCAATAAGAGATGAAAATGATGATTTCAACTCGGATGGAAGAACCTTCTTCAAACATTTAGGCAAATTCCTTCAAACTATTCATGCTAAAGCTCAAGAAATTAAAGTGCCTACTTTCTCTGGGTCACAATATGATGTGATACAGTTTAGTGACTTCCTGAATCAGTTTATTGATTTGATTGGTACAAGAGATGAATTATACACTGATTGTGCTAAGTGTTGTATTAATATAGTCACACTTTGTTATGTTTATATTTTGCATTTAGCTAATGTATTTTACCTACTCAGCAGAATTGTCTTATGATAACATTTCCTGGTTCTAGCTATGACTCATGTTGTATACCTAATTGTTTCCTGTTTCTCATTATATAAAAAGATGTGTAAATCGCTCTAGTTGTCAGTTGTCTTCAGTGAATCGCAGAGTGATCACCTATATTAATCACTTATAATAAAATGGAACTTAAATCACTCCTACACAAACACCACATCCACATCGCCACAATCCAGGAAACTAAACTAACACCTGCCAGATTAACACCAAAGTTTCCTGGTTACACAACACTCAGACTCGATCGGCCCACTCGAGGCGGCGGGGGCCTCATTACACTGATACACAAATCCATCCCGTTCACAAACACCACTGCCGAAACACACGCACGGATGCCACACGACCCCACACTTGAAATACAATCTACACGCATCCAAATTCACAAACATTCCTACAACATTTTCAACATATACATTCCCCCCACAGACTCATCACCCCCAGGATACCAACCCAATCTAAACTACATTAACACCATTAATAATTCATTCGTCCTGGGGGATTTTAACGCACATGACACTACTTGGCTCGCCACACAACATACTGACACAAGAGCTGACACCATAACAACACAACTAGACAACTACATAATCATGAACGACCCCCACACTCCCACACGCAAACCTTTTAACATCAACACACGACCCACATCACCTGACATAACCCTCCTCACCCCTGACATAGCCCTCCAGAGTTCATGGTCCGCACTCCATGAACTCAGTTCAGACCACCTTCCACTTCTCACCACATACATACCGTCAATTGGTGTTATACCGAATTTGGGGGTAATACCAAATTATAGCACCATGTTCCACTAAAATATTCATAACTTTTCAGAAAAATTACATAGAGAAAATATTGAACTATCAAATGGAAGCAGAGTCTTCTACCTATAAAATAAAGTTCTGGATGACTGTGTTCTTTTATTGAGTTTCTTACAGGAACACTTTTAAAGTGATTCAAAATTATATGCAAATTTGAGGCTGTTTTGATGCCTAGTGTTGCGTGAATTACATGCATCAGATAACCATATCTTTTGTTTCTTTACGATGTATAGACATTCAATCAACTAGTTTAATCACTAAATCTTAATATTTACAATTAGTTTCCAACCTAAAACTCATTTTTCAAAAATATGTCATAATTCAGTATTACCCCACTTTGTAAAGATACTTTGAATGGTTGGGTAATACCGAATCATTCAAATTGAACTTTCTTCCAGATTATACTAATTAAATTAAGTAACTTTAAGTGAAATGCCTAGGAAATATGTATCCAATCTCCAAGCCATCTGTTGGAGATTGTATAGTGGTTGCATTGCGCTGCACTGTAGGAAAAAACAATACAATCAAATATGCAGCAGTTGTGGATGCTATAGATGGACGAGATATTCATGTCAATTATTTGAAGCCAATTAACAATGAAAAACTAATCTTCATGATGAAAGATAATGATGAATCATGGGAGAATATGGCCAATGTCGTTGGAACAAAGGTGCCTTATACAATAAACAACAGAGGACAGTATGTCTTCAAGGAGAAAGTTAATGTTAATTAAGTAAACGGTAAGGTACATAAAATTTTGAGTTAGCTTCTACACTACAGCTATTTATGATCTGAGAGATAAGGAATGCCTAAGTTAAGGTTGATGGTTATTGCACATTAGATAATGTGCTAAGAAAAATCCAAAGGAAGTTTGTTAACTTAATTTACTAGTCATTATTTTTTTCTAGAGCAATTATATATTTAAGATTCATTTATTTCACTTTCAAGTTCTTATAATTTAGGTAACTTACCAGAAGATTCTTGAAAGATGTTTGTTTTCAATTGTTTAAACCCTTTATTGTTTCCATTATTTTTGTTTCAAAGGATGGCTGTGCTAGGTATTCAATAAACAGTAATATAAGAAACAATTCGTTATTACCCCTACAAGTGCAGCTTAAAATAATACAGTATAATTAACTATATTCGGTAGTTACCCTTAGTTAGGGATATACCGAAAGTACCTTTTTTGATTATAAATCTATACAGATCACATTTTAAACTTCATAGATTATGATTCAGCATAGAGCCCAAGTGCTTACGAATGTTAGGAAATCAACAGAACGGTATTACCCCCTACAGAAAACTTGTAAAATGAATTTATAAATGGGAATTAATACTGGATTTGGTATACATCACATCAAGTGTTATTCCGAATCTTCGGTTTTCAGCTTATAAATCGTTCAATATAAGAGGTAGAGTTTTGAAATTTATGTAACAGACAGAAGACACCAAGAGACACAACCCTTGAAAATTTTGTTAAGATCCGTCAAATAGTTTTTAAATGGTAAGCAGTTGAATGTTCCCAGCGTTCGTTATTACCCCATTTGACGGTATTAAGTACACCACTTGCCGCACAAAAACACAGACACACATTCACAAACTACAATAGAGCCAACTGGACAGACTTTTCAGCATCTGTGGATAATAACTTACACAACTTTGACATAAACACCTTCCCATCCATAGATGCTGCCACAAAACATCTCACTGACATCATCATTAACGCAGACAAACACTACATCCCTACAGGCAACATTAGACACTACAACGCCACATTCACACCACACATCAAACACCTGATACAAACACGCAAACACCTACGCTCACTCCCACCCACACAAGACACGATCACACGCATACAACACCTTAACACTGACATAAGTGCGGAGATTACTGCCCAACAAAAACACAAGTGGCAAAACACACTAGACACCATTAATTTCCGCACTGACGCAAACAAACTTTGGAAACTTGTCAAGGGACTCAACAACAAATACACGGACCAACCAAAAACACATGAGTCCCTCACACAAAACAACACTATACTCACTGACACACAACAGGCGAACGCTCTCAATAAGCACTATGCTTCCACAAGTAGGTTACCCACCTGCCCAGTAGGTAGGATTATACTGCGTCGCCTGCACAAAACATGCACTCGAAAGCTCCTCACACCCCCCTTCACCCCAGCAATGGTTACCGAGGCCATCCGGGTTTCCAAGAACACTTCCTCCACAGGTCCTGATGGCATATCAAACAAACATCTAAAACATCTAGGGCCACTTGCCATCAGAGCCTTCACAGACATCTTCAATTTCTCACTTCAGAACAATAGTATACCCAACACCTGGAAACTTGCCAAAATCATCCCGATCCTGAAGCCCAACAAACCCCCCACAGAACTGGCCTCATACAGACCTATATCACTCCTTTCCACCCCATCCAAAATACTCGAGAGGCTAGTTCTAAACAACATTTCACCACACATCCCACTATCCCCTCACAACACGGCTTCAGATCCCAACACTCCACAGCTACTCTTCTTACCCACCTCTCACAGACAACACTCGAAGGCTTGAACTCCAACAAACGTGCGGATAGGACAATTATAGCTGCCATAGACATTAGTAAAGCCTTCGACACGGTACCCAGACACCTACTAATTAACAAAATACTCAACACACACATCCGCGACTCATATAAAAAATGACTTGCCAATTATCTCTCAGGCCGCTCTGGCAAAACACTTTACAACGGCAAGTCCTGCAGAACACTTCACTACACTGACGGGGTACCGCAGGGCTCCGTACTCTCACCTTCACTCTTCAACCTATACCTTCACGACCTCCCTACGCCAACACACACCTCGGTTTACACTCTTTCATACGCAGATGATGTCACCATCATCTCACAACATCCCAAACACGAGACCGCCGCCAACAATTTACAAACATACATCCACTCACTAGAAGACTGGCTAGAAACAAACAGATTAAAGGTCTCCGCAAACAAATCTTCTGTCACCTTAGTTACACCCTACACCCTTGAATACAGAACCCATCCAAACATTACACTCAACAACACTCCCCTTCCCATTAACAACACGCCGAAAATCCTTGGAGTTACACTCAACCGCGGCTGGACGTTCAAACACCACATAACCGACATTAACAACAGAGCCAAACAAAGACTGAACGTCCTCCGCGCACTCACTCACACAACTTACGGACACTCCAAGGAAGACATAACAACACTCTACTAACAGTTCATCAGACCCATCCTCACCTACGCCCACACAGCCTGGTCACCTGACATATCCAACACCCACCTACAGACACTCCAAAAACACAAAACACCGCACTCCGCATTGCCACCGGTTGTACACAAACAACACCCACACACCACCTACACACAGAAACACGAGTCCTACCTCTCACCTCACACATGGACATGAGGGGCACACATTTTTACACTTCTACACTAGACCCCTCACATCCCCTACACTACATGCAAACTGAGAGGAGGACACCACGCACACTACACATCACCCCCTCCACACACTACAGACACCTCTACACCACTCTCCCCCCCACACCCGACAACACTTCTCTTCACAAACACATACACACCACTTTCACACAAAGAGCTCTAGCTTCCTCCCTTCCTAACAAACTCCTTGGGTCTAGGCCTCCAGCCATCGACCCTAGTGAGTCGGCCATGTCTCGTCGTGATAGGGTCACCCTATCACGTCTGAGATGTGGCCACCATCCTTCTCTTCCTTACTACATGCACAGGATTGGGAGATCAGACTCTGATCGGTGCGACTTCTGCCAAGCCGACCAGGGCACGATCTCTCACATTCTCACACAATGTCCGTCACTACACCAACACAGGACTACACACAACATTCACTCACTGGAGCACCTTTGGACCCATCCTCAGGCAGTTATTAACTTCCTGAGTGATGCGGGTTTCCCTTAGGCCCACACACTCCCACACAGTGCCTCGGGTGGCTGAAACCCGGCGGCGAGGATGTTGGGGAGGTCAAACAACAACAACAACAACAACTTATAATAAACTTATACTTTTTAACTTGTAATAACCACTGTTCATTTAACCTGTGTTTTATCACTAAGTTGGTGTATTTAAAAAACTCATTGAGAGGAAGTGCTTTAGATTGGTCAAACATATATCTAAGGAAGATACTAATTATGAAATTGCAATTGAATTTCTTAAAAAGGAGTATCTAGAAACCAATACTGAATATTATGAAACTTAAGTCACCTGCTGCCAATGATTTTGATGCTATTAGAAAGTTCTTCAACTCAGCCAGAGTATCAATCTATGAACTGAAGAATTTTGATTATGATGCATTGAGAGATAGAAGTCTTGGAAACAAAATGGTTAGTTTCAAAACTTCCATACAACTTCAAAACTAAATTGAGTTACATTACTGGGAGTGATTACTCATAATAACTACTTAGTCTACACTAAATAAGTCTCAAGGAAATCTAACCAAATCTCCATCAATGAAGACAAACTTTACACCAGTAGTTAGAAAAAGCCCAATTTCTTCTTTGCATAATTTTAATAATCAAACGAATGATAAAAATTCTGGTAAATCAAGTTCATTCAAACCCTGCAAAATGTGTATGGAAAATCACTCTTTAATTAGGTGTAAATTGTACCCTAATGCTAATGCCAGAATTAAAAGATTGAAAAAACTTGTTTTCTGTGATGCATGTAGTGGTAAACACAATAGATCAGATTGTCCTGGAAATAAAACTGGACTAATTTATCCATGTGGCTTGTGTAACAGTGCAACTCACATATCTGCAGTGTGCAAAACATCTAAGGTTAAACCTACTAAAACAAATCAAAATAGCATGTGTATTTTCAAAAACTCTACATGTACCAATAATTAAACCTCTATAATCCCTTCTATTTCTATGCTTGTTGAGGGAAAAGAAAGTTCTATTGAATTAGTCAGGTGTATGATAGATCCTGGCTCTCAATCTTCATACATATGTGAATCTTTTAGAAGAAAATTCAAACTTCCTAATGATCTTCCTAAAAAACAGTTCAACTTGAAAACATTCATGGGCTCTGGTGTCAGAGAATATGAAGTAGCTGAATGTATTAGCTACATAACTCCCAAAAATAAAATGAAAACACAGTTCCTAGTGGATAGGGATATTAATGTTAACTATACTATTCCTGGTATTAAACATGCTATCAATGAACTAAAATGTCAAAATTATAACTTTGCTGATTCATTCTTTAAAGATATAAAGGATGATTATTTAGATGAGTTTGAATTTTTGATTGGTGCAGATCTTGTTCCCAATATTTATCCTCTCAAAGCTGAACCAGTTAACAATGGAGGGGCTTATAGAGTTCATGATGGCATTGTACTTCTAGGCAACATCAGAAACTGCCTGATGTTCAATTCATCACAACTGATAGGGAAACTGATGAGAAATATACAGAATCAAATATTGATAGTCAGTTGCCACTTTTCAAAAAAGAAGAATTGTTTGTCAATTCTATGTTAAACCCAAATGAAACATACTTTAATCCCATATCATTTGCTAAAACTGATAGTGATGTTGATTTAAATGTAGAGAATATGTTCAAAATAGAAAGCTTAGGCATAAAAGATGATGATTTAGCAAAACCAGTGGAGGATGCAATTAGAAGTGTTGATGAATCTATAGAATTGATAGATAATCATTACTATGTAGATCTTCCATTCAAAGATGAAGCTAAAAATTTATCTTCTAACTGGAAAGTTGCTATGGCTACTATGCATAAAGTTCATAGTTCTCTGAAAGACAAGAACTTATTAGATGGTTACAGTGCTATCTTCAAGCAGCAAGAAGAAGATGGAAATATTGAGTCTCTCAATATATCAGAGAGTTAATATGAGGATTACCTCTTTCTACCCCATCATGCTGTAGTCAAAACTGTTAATCAAACTACAACTAAAGTCAGAGCTGTGTTCAACTGTAGCTACAAACCTAATGCTAGATCACAGTCTCTTAACCAAACCTGTTTTGAGGGTATAGATTTTCTTAGCAATCCTGCTCAATTACTTATGCCGTTCAGACAGAACAAATATACTCTACTTGCTGACATTGAAAAGGCCTTCCTTCAAATATTTCTGAAGAATGATAATGATAAAAACAAATTTTGTTTCTTTTGGAAAGAAGATGGCAAAATCAAAGTCTACAAGGTATAGAAGCATTATATTTGGATTAAATGTTTCACCATTTGTATCAAACAGAGTAATCCAATATCACCTTGATAAATATGATAACATTCAGACAATAAATGCTCTAAAAAATGGTTTCCATGTGGATAATTTCCTTTTCTCTACATCAAATGTGGACAATCTTTGATGGTGGTCACTCTTTATCATGTCTCAAGGTGGATTCAAACTCAGAAGTTTCATGACCAACTATCTTCCTCTGAGAGACCAAATGGAGAAAGATGGCAATCTTGTCAAACATGCAGAATCTGTAGAAAAGGTGCTTGATTATGAATGTAACCCCAAAGATGACACTTTATCATTAAATAAAATATAATTTCATATAAATGATTGTGCGCGGAAAATTGAAACTGGGAAAACTAACCCCAGGAAAATTACCACTGTGAGAAAATTGCCACTGGGAAAATTGCCACTATGGGAAAACTGCCATCCGGAAAATTGCCACTATAAAATATATTAACTAAAAAATATTTTACTCTTTAAGAAAATACTGCTCTGAATACAGAAGTATTTGAATCTTATGTGAAGGAAATTTTCACTGTGCTTTCATTGACAAGTTAGAAAAACTATTTAACCATGGAACAATCCATGAGCCTGAGAGGCACATTTCGGATCAAAATATTTAAGAATAACTAATTGATTTGAGTTACTGAAATTCTTTGACTTTTTTTGTCTATGACGTAACTATTTATCGTATGATTAAATAATTAAGATCCACCATTAAATCCCAAAGATTTGCTTGATCCACTAACATTTTCCCAAATTATCCACTGGAAATTGACATAGGAAAAAATAGCTAGTTAATAGTCCACTGACTTTGCTAGAATATTATTTTCAAAGTGGGAAAAATACCACCAACATGTCGGTGGAATTTACCATAAAATACAGGCTGGCAAATGGGTAATAGCTACCAGTCTGTATTTGGTGCTCAAAATTCCACTGACTTTTCCAAAAGGCTGAGAAAAGAACCACCAAAAATTTCCTATAATTTTGCTGATCCACCAACATTTTCGGGTGAATTTCCCAATTTATTCACCAAAAATTAATAGTAACATAGGAATAAACTAAAATTTCACCGGTTTTGCCAGAATATTATTTTCAAAGAGAAAAATTTACCATAAAAGTCAAGGAGTCCAATTTACAGATACATTTATGAATACTGAACAGGTCTATCTTACTTAAACAATAAAAATAAATCATCTCTCACCACAAGTTGTCTGCCCCATCTCACTCAGAACTCAACTAATAGGTCATCTACCTCTCTCTCTCCCTGTGTTTCCACATCTCATGCAAAAGCCTTCTCACCCTATCATCTCCACCTCCAAACAAAAAGCTCCCCAACACCTCATCTCCACTCTCCTGCCTCAGTCTCTGCAACTCCACTGCCTGCTTTCTCTCACCTTCCTACTCCCAACACTCCCAAGATAAAACGCTCCTTGTCCTCTCCATCAGCTCCACACACTTGCACCTGTCGCTCTCCTCATCCCCTCTTCTATATTCTAACCTCAAATATCCTATCCTTGCAACAAACCACAACCTTTATCCTATTCACCCTTCATGATCCTCATATTTCATCTCACTCTTGAACCTTATCTACAGCCTCTGACTGCTCCTCTGCTCCACCTCCTTTGACATTACTTTCAATTCCTCCTCCTCAATCCCTGCCCAGCTCATATACTTCCTCATCTCCCTCATCAATTCACTCAACTTCACCTGCATATTTCTCATCGCTCTGGCCTACAACTTATTCTCCTCCTGCTCCACTCTCCTATTGTACTGTAACTTTCCTTGAGCCACTCTACTTTTCCATCACCAGCCTTGTTCCATTCTCGCTATAAACTCTCTTGAACAGCTCCACTACTTTCCCCTCTATTCTATTCCCATGCAAAACCTCCAGTATTTTTTCCCGCTTGATTGAGTCAAACGCCTTTTTAAAATCAATCGCCACAAAAACCATATCCTCTCACCATGAATTACATACTGGCTGGTATAAAGCGGTGGTGAAGGTGTGCGCTCTACGAGTGCCTTTCATAAAGTTGTGCAATAAGCCAGATATGAAATTATATCTACTACCAGTTTAAAAATCAAGGTACTACGTAGCTATATGGTCATTTGTAAAAAAATAATTAGCTATAATCTTTATTATTAAAAAAATTAGCTAACACAGAAATTGGATCATAAAATCAAACTGACATTCCAGAGAGGAAAATCACCCTCCTCTTCCTCCGCATTTTCATCGAAATGAGCTTAATATCAGTCACTTTAGCTTTGAGTTGCCATCACGTCATCGGCTTCATCATCCCCTGTCTTCTATAACATATTCATCCGCTTCATTCATCTCTTCTTTCTATCACTCTTCTCTTCCTCCACATTTTCATCAAAATTTTACTTTTCTTTCTTCTTCCCACCTCTCCAATAAGCCTGCCTCTCCTCCACCCTCGGTCTATGCAGCTCCAAAGCCCCTCTCCTCTCATCCTCCAGCTCTCCACAATCCAACATAAAGTGTAACAAATCCTCCACCTGTCCTCTCTCTCCACATATCAAGTATTTCTCCTCATCCCTGTCCCTTTTCATCTCTCCCAGCCACAAGCAGTTGGTTCTTGCTCTCAACCATATTTTGTAATTCTCCTCTCTCATCTCCTCCTTTTACTCCATATACAGCCAAAACGTGATCCTCTCATAAATCTACTCTCTCTGCTACTCTTCTTTTTACCTCCTGTCCACTCATCCCCTCTAGCTTCTCCACTTCTATTCCAGCACACTCCATGTATTTCTTTGTCATCTTCCAACACCCCACTCCTCCTCTCCTCATGTTATTCAACACCCCCTTCACCAGCATATTCTCTCCCTGCAACTTCCTCCTCACATACTGCAATCTACCCCTCACCATTCTGCTCTTAAATCTTCATCATTTCAATCTCTCTACTCATTGCTGCCACAGATTCATACTTTGGTGCCCCCCAAATCCTCCTCATAGCCTCATTCCCCTGCCTCAGCACTTTTTCCACCTCCTCATCTCTCAACTTAGAAAACTGGAATGGGCAAAAATGTTAGTCTGTTAACATACCTTCAATTTTACAAACTATGTGATTGAAGAACACAGTCATAATGTAACCAAATCAGACTAGGTTATTAGTATGTTTTCTGATGTCAGTAAATCAATTCCCTAGAGCATGACTCATTCATGAGAGCTTATCAAAGACCAATTGAAGTATTATGATCCTGTTATGTCATCAAAGCAACACATTGTTAATACAAATAAGTAGTTAGGACATTGTTGGTAACTAGTGAAACCTCTCTCTACCAGAAGTCCAGACTGCAGAACATGCCCAGTCTGATTGTATAGTGTTTGCCAGGGCTGCGGAGTCGGTACATAAAATGTTAAACTCCAACTTCGACTCCTTTATTTTTAATTCATTGACTCCAACTCCTCCATTATAAAGAATTTCACCAACTCCTACTCCAGCAAGCAGTTTTATAGTAATTTTTTTTAGTTCTATTGTCATTTGAGTGTTTAAACTTTAAATTTATAACTATGAGCAGTTATTGGTTCTTGTAAGATATTTAACATGATGAACAACAAGTGAAATAGATTTAAATTTTTGTGACTTATATCTATAGCTTGGAGTCGTTATAAATTTTCGACTCCTGAATCTGACTCCATCAAAAAAAGCTTTGATTCCGACTCCACAGCCCTGGTGTTTGCTAAGAAATTGGCCCAGTCTGCAGAATATAGGAGATTCTTGGGATAATATATCTGAAAAATTTTGAATTAAATACTATATTTAAATTTATTTTACTATGAACACTTCTGAATTAATCCCTATTTTTTACATTAATTTGGCTACAAACACTTATAATAGGTAAAAGGAGCCATTTTAAGAAGTTTTTCAAGAATACTATTTGTTGTGGAAACGCTTCGTTTTTGAGATATAACGCAATTTAGTTTTGGGTAGGAATAACATTCGTTTGTGGAAACCACAAGGCTTTTCTTCCGTTAGATTTTTGTGACATAAAATCTTGGTGCCATGAAACCGTTAATGTAGTTCTCTGTATCTGCTAGTTTGTGGTATTGCACACATGATTGTTTAGCGACCTGCAGGGAGGTTATACGTATTTGTGATATCATATCTGAAATAAACTACAAATGTACCTTTCCAGACAGACCTACAAACTTAAGGGGACGGTTCCCGCTATTTTTCACTTTTTCCGAATTTTTTTTTCTTTAGTCACCCTTCAAATATACCAAAGAAAACTCATGGAAAATTCCATTCTTATACGTTGAGTAGAACATTGTCTAACTCGCCTCCCAATGTAGGGGTAGGGGGTTATGTTTCTGAGGGAGTGGGTGGCTCGCACATTCTTATGGGCTTCGTCGTCGCTGCCTGGGTTGAACCCCGAAGCGACCTGATGAGTCCTCTGGCTGGGACGAAAAGCATATATGTTTTTAAGAAAAATATTTTAAAAAAAATTTAAACATTTATTAAAAAATATTTTTCTTCCTCCATTATCTCAGTAACTTTTTTTCTCAAAATCTCACGTTCAAAAGTATAGAACTGCTTGGGGGTTGGTCCTACAGAAAAATGTATGGGCGCTAAAACCAACCCCCATTGAGTCCGTAGACTTTCCCTGGGGGGGTCGAAAAACAGGAAAAATTTCAAAAATAGGCATAAGATTTTTTTTCACTTTACACCTTATGTCAAAATCTCAGCTCAATCGGACGAGAAACATATTCTTGAGAAACATATTTATATGGCTCCTTTTACCTATATTAAGTGTCAAAATACCTAAAATCAGAGGTGGACCTAAAACACAAATTTACCCAATATCTAGGTTAGCATTTATTTTTTGGAGCAGGGTTGTTAAAAACTAATGTTTTTTTGTTGAAAAAAACAATGATTTTTATTGGTTTTTGGCTTTTATAGCTATGAAATTATTTAGTAAAAGTGCATAAAGAAATTGATTATTTCATAACTAATCACTATAGCTACATGATTAACAATACAAAACATCATTCATATATCAGTAAATTATGAAAAGAAATTGATTTATTTGGAATAAATCAATTAAAAATTAAATTGTGTTATGTAACATTTTACTTCCAATTCATTCATAAACATTCTTAGCTGCTAGTCTAATTTAATAAGCTCATAAAATAATAACATTTCAAGTTTCAAATAACACAGCTAGATTCAAGTATTTCTTATATTCTTCAATTTTCATTGGTTACATTTCAAATGTAGATGTTTAAAGGGACCGACCCAGCTTTTGAAAAACTTTTTTATTATTGAAGCTACGGTTGTGAAACTTTGTTCACATATATAAAATTGAATTCTACTGGGGGTGTTGTTTGTAGAATTTTTTCGATTAAACGAATTTCGAACGAGTTACACGAGCTTCAATTATTTGAACCAATTTCGAAAAAAGCCTATTTCTTCCAAAGTGTTGAAGTTAGGGTACAGCGGTTTTTTGCATTTGATGCTTCTGTAAAGGGACTCCATTTTTTTTTTTTTTGTGTTTGGCACAAAATCAAAATCCCCCCGAGCTCTCAAGTTTCGGTATTACGCCCTCAAGGGTGCGGGTATTATCAGGCTCCACCTGCTGACACTCTTTACCCACATCTCCCCATCTCTCTGCAATTGACCCCTATTCTAACCTCTCCCCCGCTGTCTTTGGGGTAGGTAGCGTTACAAAATTTTACACACACCTACCTTAGTGTTATAGGAATACATTAAGAAGAAAAAAAAATTTGGGTTGAAAAGTACAAAATCGCTGTGTTGGTTCCCTTAAGGGGATTATTTAGTAGTTTTGTTAGCTACCAGTAATACTTGTATGATTAAGCTGAGATTTTGACAGATGTAAAATGGCTCCAAATCTCTGAAGCTGTTCTTGTAGGGCCTTTTTACTTTTTTATTTCATTTTTTGAATAAAAAAAGTTAGGGATCAAATTTAAAAAAACTCTCCTAACGATCTAGGTAATTTTCAGCTAAACATATTAGCTCCTATAAATTTTTCTGTAAGAATATCAAATCAAATCTTTATTGAAGAAAAATTTGTACAAAGTACAAACATCAAGCCTTGTTAGGCCAAATTGGCCTTTAAGGCAACCGTTTACTGATTTTTATTTACTATATAAAAATAAACATTAAAAAATGACATGAAGTACAAAAATGATAATAATGAGTTTTAAAAATATAGTACATAAGTGCTAGTAAAGAATAACCCCCCTTCAGCCTTTAGATTTGGCGTGAGTACGATTTGAGTAAAAAAAATTACCAAGATAATATAGCAACCAAAAAAAAATAGTTGAAAATCATAAAAACACAAAAAAAATAGTTAAAAATCATAAAAATACACAAAAAAATTTAAAATATAAGCAAAAAAAAGGAACTTTCTGTCCCTGCCAGAGAACTCAAAGGTCCCCAAAGACAACGACAAAGCCATCTACCAAAAATGGGATACTAAGCCCATTTTAGTTGAGGGGGGGGTTACTGTGTGACACCCTATCTTTCACCCCTCCTCCATTATTCATTCCCCCCTCCCACACTGACTTATAGTTGTCACACCAAAATGAAACTTTTTGTATGTTTTCTTTGGAATGTTTACTAGGGAGCTGAAGATAAAATGGTAAAAATTGCAAAAAAAAACACTAGACAATACCCTTCAACTACAATATGAAATATTACCTAATTCCCTGATGAATATTTAATTTCGCAGTGTGTCTTAAGACTATATTTTAATATTTGCTAAATCACTATGTGAATTATCTTCATAAAATATTAAATAATAACATTACAAAATTGTGAAGAGAAAACCCTGCCACATTTCTAAATCTTTTTGTTTTTAATGTCTTCAATTAAGATTATTTCGCTACTAATATTAACTAATTACATATTTTTTTATGTATTTAAATGATATATTAAAACAATTTTAAATGATAGCAATTAATATAATATGGATGATTAAGGATAAATTGAATATGATTTAGAGCTACAAAAACTAAAAAAAAAAAAAAATTACTGTGTCATTTTAGGTTGGTTCAAAACCAAACCACCCTGTTTTGGAGAGTACTTATGAATTGATTCTTACTGAGGTAACTAATTGTCATTAGTTTCCCGGAGAACAAAACTCAAATCTTAAAACTCTTTAAAAATCTCATCAGACTGGTAAAGAAGCAAGATAATAATTTAAGATGTTTATAGGGAAAAATTTAAGGTTATTCCACGAGAATTGGAATGTTGATTTATCATGGAATTATGATAATTCTATGGTAATTTACTAATTTTTATTAACTTGTGTTATTATTTCAGATATTTGAATAAATTTCTGATATTGTTGTTTCTTGTGCAATTAAAAATTGTAGTAAAAAAAATAGATGTGCAGTCTGCCAAAACTGAAT
>CANNZV010005210.1:24013-53937 GCA_947561585.1 Caprella mutica | reverse complement strand
CTATGAAAATAAAGATAAAAGCAATCATCAATTGACCAGCAAGAAGTGCAAGCCAAAGGATAATATTGGAGCGAAATTGTTCTTTTGGTGTCATGATGGGAGAGGATTTAAAAGACTAATTGTTTGTGTGTCAAAAGACACACAAACAATTAGAAAGAACTATGATTTTTAATCTATGCCATGCATTTTTTTCTTCATCCAACCTTTGATTAAGAAAATCACAACGGCAGCAGAAATTGGTACAGCAGCAAATATCAAGAAGAAGCCACTCAAACCGACTTGTTCTGCTATTGGTTCGATATAACTACCTGTAAGTCCTGCAGCAAAATTGGCGATAAAATTGGATACAAAAAATACCCCAAACATCAATCCAACCAATCTAGCAGGAGCCAATTTACTTACATAACTCAATCCTACTGGAGAAATACAAAGTTCACCAAGTGTATGAAACAAATAAGCTACAATTAACCAAACCATACTTACTTTCACCACCTCAGCACCTGGTGTAGTATCAATACCCATAGCACCAAAAGCAAGAATCGCAAAACCCAAGCCTAATAAGGTAAGTCCTAAAGCAAATTTTACAGGACCACTATTTAGAAATGGAATTTTCTTTTCCCACAATTTACTAAATACTGGAGCTAAACAAATAATGAATAGACTATTAAATACTTGGAACCAGCCTGCAGGTACTTCTGTACCTGTGCTAGAATATTGTTCTTTAAGCATGATCGCAATCAAAACCCATACACCTAAAAAGCCTATTCCTAGGAAAATATTGGACAATGAATAACTCGAAAAAGTTACAGCAAATAACTTAGATAGTACATAAGTCAATACCAATAATGGTACGACCGAAATAAACGTATTGATAAATCTAAAAATATTTGCACCACTACCAGTAAGATCTCTTTCTGTATATTCAAATGCAAATATGGTCATAGAACCACCTGCTTGTTCGAAAGCCCACCAGAAAAAGACAATAAAGAAACTTAATACGATAATGACCCAAACTCTATCTCTTTCTACATTGGTCAATGACTTATCAGATACAATCCAACCTACAAAACCTATCACTGCTCCAACGATAATCGGAGGCATTATTTGTTTGGTGAAAGTCTGAAGGAAATTCGCTTGAGGTTCTACTGTAAAGTATAATAACAAATAAAATATGATACCTATCACTGCTGCGATACCAGCCCATTTAGGCGCATTACTATCCGATTCTATAGCTGGTGCTACTTTAATATCATTTTTCAAGTTATTAGCTGCTGTTTGGCTTGGAGCCAATCCTATATCTCCAAATATATCTTGTGCCAAATAGAACTGAACCATTCCTATAAACATAAAAATACCAGCCAATCCAAAACCATAACTATAACTCCACTGCTCGCCATAATAACTACACAAAAGAATACCTAAAAATGCACCTGCATTGATACCCATATAGAAAATGGTATAAGCACCATCCTTTAGGTCAGGTTTGTAATCATAAATTTGTCCAACTATAGAAGAAATATTTGGTTTGAAAAAACCATTACCTATAATCAACATTAAGAGTCCTGCATAAAAAGAAAACTCTGTCTCCAATGCCATACTCGCATGCCCCAGCGTCATAATAAGAGCTCCGATAAGTACTGCTCGCCTATATCCTAAAAATTTGTCTGCAAGTATACCTCCTAACATCGGTGTAAAATAGACAAATCCTGTATAAATTCCATAAAGTGCAATAGCATCTGATGTATCCCAGGCTCCTTCTCCAAAAGCAACCTCTACCAAAAATACGACAAAAAGAACTCGCATTCCATAATAGGAAAAACGCTCCCACATCTCTGTGAAAAATAACACAAACAACCCTGAGGGGTGCCCCAAAATAGTTTTCTGATTTACGTCAGATCCTCTAAATAATTTTTCCATGTGTAGATAATTTTATTAATTAATTTTTTCGTTTTGTTCGTGAAGCATTAAATTTTGATTCCCAAATTTAATTTAATTCAACCCCTAAAAATAGATTTTTTAATGTAAAATCCCGAAATATGACTCACTTTATTTCGAATTGGTCTAAAATTACTGAAATGATTGTAAAATGATAAGCTTCTGTAACTAATCCGTGATAAAGGTTCTTTTAAGCCTCTAGGCTTAAAAGTCTTACGAGGTAAAGCTTCCAAGCTTTGCGTAGCTTATCAAAGCTTGATAAATTTTTTAATGTAAAATCCCGAAATATGACTCACTTTATTTCGAATTGGTCTAAAATTACTTAAATCCTAGAAAAAATCGAAAGCTTGTCTAGTTAAAGCTATTTTAAAGTCTATCGAAATGACCTTCATTTGTCCTCCGATTTGTTAATTTTGTTTAACATTTGCTTGAAACCCGTTTTTTTTTCAAAATAAATTGCCAAAATGTATAAAATAGTTAGCCTTGTACTTTGCTTAATTCCCTTTGTGGCTGTCGCCCAAACGGAAGACATTTTTCCGAACTTGAGTGACGATGCTTTGTTGGAGGCTCTAGTCGATGAATACAAACCCGCTTTCAACGAAGTGATGAGCTATGGCGAAGCACGAGACATCCTTTTTGGCTTGATTGACCGAGAAAATGGCAAAGTTGCTTGTATTTATACTCAACACGAGGTCAATTTGCCCGATGGCGAAGACCCGACTACATATATTTACCAAAATGGTAGCCCCAACGGAATCAATACAGAACATAGTTTTCCGCAAAGTATGGGCGCAGAATTTGGAGCGGCCAAAAGCGATATGCACCATCTTTTTCCTGCACGAGTTGCTGTCAATACGGCACGCGCTAGTTTGCCTTTCGACGATATTCAAGACTTTGAAACCGATGTTTGGTATTACCAAAATGAAGAACAAAGCAATATTCCATCGAGCAACAAAGATTTATATAGCGAAGGGACAAACCAGGAATTTGAACCTAGGGAAGCTGCCAAAGGTGATATTGCAAGAGCAATGTTTTATTTTTATACCATGTATAAACCTCAAGCCGACGGAGCAAATCCTACTTTTTTTGCCAGCCAAAAAAACAGATTGTGCCAATGGCATCATGCCGATCCTGCCGACCAAGATGAAATCAATCGCACCAACTTGATTGCTGTTTACCAAGGCGAAAAAGCCAATCCCTTTGTATTGGATTGTACTTTGGCGGCACGATGCTATTGCGAAGAACATCCAAGTTGCCCAATTACTTCTACCCAAGACCTTGTTGCGGAGCAAACAAGGGTCGAAGTTTACCCCAATCCAGCAAGTGATGTACTTTCTTTCAAATTTGAAACAAACACAGGCGAACAATATCAGTTTCAATTGTGGACGATACAAGGAATAAATGCGCTGCAAAAAACGATTTCTACCGATAGTTCAAACATCCATTTACCCCAATTGTCTAATGCTTTATATTTCTATAGTATCCTTGACAAAACAGGCAAAAATATCCAAAGAGGAAAACTGTTGATACAATAATAGTGGCGCATGCCTGCCGCAGACTGGCTTTAGCTTGCCTTAGGTTTTAAAGAAAAAAGAGAAGACTTTAGTGTTAGCTAAAGATTAACAGTATAAAAATAATAATCATCTAAAATCATAAAAGACAAGACAAACCTGCCGTTGGCTGTCGAGTCAAACCAAAATAGAAACAGACAGTTTGCTTTTCGGAGAAAGAACAAAAGGACCTCGGCAGACAAATCAAATCTGCTGTTGGCTGTCGAGTCAAACCAAAATAGAAACAGACAGTTTGCTTTTAGGAGAAAGAACAAAAGGACCTCGGCAGACAAATCAAATCTGCTGTTGGCTGTCGAGTCAAACTTAAAATAGAAATAGACAGGTTGCTTTTAGGAGAAAGAACAAAAGGACCTCGGCAGTCAAATCAAATCTGCTGTTGGCTGTCGAGTCAAACCAAAATAGAAACAGACAGTTTGCTTTTAGGAGAAAGAACAAAAGGACCTCGGCAGACAAATCAATTCTGCTGTTGGCTGTCGAGTCAAACCAAAATAGAAATAGACAGTTTGCTTTTAGGAGAAAGAACAAAAGGACCTCGGCAGTCAACTAGCATTACTTTTCAAAAACAAGCATTTCTCATTTTAACATCTCTTTAACAAGTTTAACTACGAATTTATTCGTAAATAAATTATATTTGTACAGAAGGAATGAAAATTGTTATTAATAAAAGAGTAGTTTTCGCATTTTTAAACTTAAAATTTTATCATCATGACAAAAAATAGTACAAAACTTCGATTATTGAGTTTTGCTTTGGTTTTTATGGTTTTATCCTTTTGTTCTAGCAACTTGTTGGCACAAGAAGAAAGCAAAACCATGACCATTACAGTAGAAATGACCGACACAGAAGGAAATACGACTACCGAGACTATTGTCAAAACAGGAGAGGAAGCCAATGAAGAAGAGGTGCAGACCATTGTAGATGAAATCGTTGGCGATTTTCAAGGAAATGTCAACGTCAATGTAAATATAGAAGCATTGGATGCTGCTTCTGAAAATCAAATGATTGTAGGAGGAGAGGAGATGGAAGTAACTGTTGACGCAGAAGGCAACGTTTTTATCAATGGAGAAGCAGTAGAAGAAGGGCAATTTGGAAACAAAGAAGTCATCATCATTCAATCAGATGATGCCGAAGGTATGGGCGATATAGAAGATATGCTCATCGAAATGGATGTTGATATAGACCTCGAAGAAATAATGGAAAATGGCGAAGAAGGCGAAACTCAAATCCGAATTGTTAAAAAAATTATCACAAGTGAAGAAGAAACGTCAGATGGCAGCGGATTTTTAGGGGTTTATGTAGAAGAAACCGCTCAAGCGACAGGAGGAGTACGAGTGATTGATGTCATAGAAGGAAGTGCTGCCCAAAAAGCAGGTTTGCAAAAAGACGATATTATAAAAACAGTCAACGGAGAGCCAATCAATACACACCAAGAATTGGTAGACGGTATTTCTTCTTACGAAGTAAACGAACCCATCCAAGTTGGATTTTCTCGAAAAGGCAAAGCAATGAGCCAAGATGTTGTTTTGGGCAAACGTACCAATACGCAAGGGATGAATGTCTACAAATTTAAAGACGGACACAAATGGGCAGAGAAAAGACAAAAGCACGGAACTAAAAAAGATGGTAGAAAATTATCCAAAGAAGAGCGCTTTATGATGGGAATGGATATGGATTGTTCCAAAATGTGCGAAGGCATGAGCAAAGAAGAATGTATTGCTATGTGCGGGATAGATTGCTCCAAGCCAAGCAAAAGCAGCAAACCACGTATGGGCGTTACAATAGAAGAAACCTCTGGCAAAAAAGGCGTTTTAGTAGACGAAGTAGCAGCAAATAGTGCTGCCGAAAAAGCAGGTTTACAAGCCAATGATCTTATCACCAAAATTGGTAAAACAAAAACCAATGATGTCAATACCTTGATACAAGCCGTTCGAGGACATCAAGTAGGCGATGAGGTAAAGGTGCGCTACAGTCGGAAAAAAAACAAAAAGCAATAGTGACTTTAGAAGAAACACCTCGACGCATGAATTTCTTTGGCTGCTGCAAAAACGGAAATAAGAAAAACAAAGAAATTATTTCTGAAAAAAAGATTATCATCAATAGAGTAGATGAAAGTGGTATTATTCTTGAAGATGTAGAAGATAGTTATCTTGATTCAGAGATAAAAAACACATTATCTTTGGAGCAAATTGATTTGTTTCCTAATCCAACATCAGGTGAAATTAAAGTAGAATTTCAAACAAAAGATACCAGTCCTATAGAAATTCGTATTTTAGATGTGACTGGAAAAGAAATTTACGTCTCAAGGTTATTAGACTTTCAAGGAGTTTACAATAAGACGATAAATCTTGAAGGAAATGCCGAAGGCATATACTTTTTGAATATAAACCAAAAAGGTAAAATTTATACAGAGAGAATAATTTTAGACAAGTAACCAATAGAGAACTAGTATCTCTATTCCAAGGAAGAAAGAATTAGAGGCAGTTTGGGCAACCAAACTGCCTCTTTTTTTATTTTTCATCGAAATAAGCTATCTTGAGCCTTCCATTTACCATATAATACCAAGGCAAAAAGAATCAAATGGCTGAGATACAAAAAAATAAACCTGCCTACGCAGGCAAGCTCAACGACAAACGAACTATTTTTGGTTGGGTAATGTTCGATTGGGCAAATTCTGCCTACGCTTTGGTCATAGCAGTTGCTATCTTTCCGATTTATTTCAATGCCGTTATTCCCAAAAATTTTACGCTTTTGGGGATTGACATGACTAATAGTTCCTTATTTTCCTATTCTATTTCATTGGCATATATTATTATTGCGACTCTTTCGCCTATTCTTTCTGGAATATCGGATTATAGCGGTCGCAAAAAATTCTTTATGCGCTTATTTACCACTATAGGCTCATTGGCTTGTATGGGATTGTTCTTTTTTACCGCCGATACAAAAGTGCTTGGAGTAGTCGGTTTTATCCTAGCAACTATCGGTTTCTCGGGATCATTGGTTTTTTACAATTCCTATTTACCCGAAATCGTTAGCGAAGACCAGTTTGATAAAATAAGTGCCAAAGGCTTTTCTTATGGCTATGTTGGGAGTATGATTTTGTTGGTAGCCAACCTTATTTTGATTCAAAAACCTGAATGGTTTGGCTTTGCAAACGAAGCCATGCCAACTCGTATTTCTTTTGTTATGGTAGGTTTGTGGTGGATTGGTTTTTCTCAAGTTACCTTCAATAGATTGCCCAAAGATCGAGCGGCTTCTGCCTCTGGTCTGTTGACCAAAGGCTACGAAGAACTCAAAAAAGTGTGGAAAGAATTGCAGCTGCTTCAAAATACCAAACGCTTTTTGATGGCTTATTTCTTCTTTATTGCGGGCGCACAAACAGTTATCTATCTAGCCACGACCGACTTTTGCGATAGTAGAGCTTGGTTTTGAAACTACAGAACTAATTATAACCATTTTATTATTACAAATAGTAGGTATAGTTGGAGCTTATCTTTTTGCCAAAGTGTCGGACCTGAAAGGCAACAAATTTTCGCTCATTTGTATCTTACTTATTTGGGCGATTGTCTGTATCATAGCTTATTTTGTTACCGAAAAATGGCAATTTTATGTCGTTGCAAGTATCGTCGGTTTGGTCATGGGCGGCATACAATCCATGTCTCGTTCGACCTATTCGAAGCTCATTCCCGAAAATACACCCGATACCGCTTCTTATTTTAGTTTTTACGATGTACTCGAAAAATACGCCATAGTTACAGGTACCTTTAGCTTTGGCTTTATAGAAGTCCTCACTGGCGGAATGCGGAACAGTATTCTGGCGCTCATTGTCTTTTTTATCATAGGAATCATCCTTTTATCTAGAGTGACTATACAACCGAATCGGTAAGTTTGAATGAATACTATAAGTAAATTTGTTTGTCAATTTTGAATGTGATAATTTTGAATTTTGAATAGCATTACTTGATGTTGACCTTTTTTGAATTAGAAACAAATAAGATTAGGCTATTCAAAATGGTCTACATCTGGCAATGTTATTCAAAATTATCACATTCAAAATTCAAGATTGTTTATACTACGATTCCAAGGACTTACAGTTTGGCATATGAAAATGAAAAGATAAAGCATATCGATTCCAAGGACTTGTTTCCGACTATTTGTAACACTTCCAATTTTCCAAACAATACCGATACATCTCAGTAAACCGCACTTTTGTCTAAAAAACACTAACTTTTTATAGAAAATATGCCTATAAATAGGGCATAATTTCCGATTTTGCATCGGAAACAAAACTGATGAATCATTAACTAAAATTAATTTATGAAAAAAGTAATTTTTACTGCGCTGTTGCTGTGCTTCGGACTATTCCTAGCACAAGCACAAATGAACAAAATCGAGTATATCGAATACGATCTCGATAATGGACTACATGTCATTTTACACCAAGATAATTCGACTCCTATTGTAGCCGTTTCTGTGATGTATCATGTAGGTTCCAAAAACGAAAATCCTGACAAAACAGGATTTGCACACTTTTTTGAACACCTTTTATTCGAAGGGTCTGAGAATATCGGACGAGGTGAATTTTTCAATTATGTTCAAAAAAATGGAGGAACACTCAATGCCAACACCACCAATGACCGAACCTACTATTACGAAATATTGCCTTCCAACAAACTCAATTTAGGACTTTGGCTCGAATCAGAGCGTATGCTTCATGCTACAGTTGACCAAGAGGGAGTAGAAACTCAAAGAGAAGTTGTGAAAGAAGAGCGTCGCCTTCGTGTAGAAAACCAACCTTATGGAACATTTACCGAAGAAGCGTTCAAACGTGCCTTCAAAAAGCATCCTTACCGTTGGCCGGTAATTGGTTCTATGGCGCATTTGGATGCTGCCGAAGAAGCGGATTACAAGCAATTTTACAAAGACTTTTATGTACCCAATAATGCGGTATTATCTATTGCAGGTGCCATAGATATTGAGGAAGCAAAAACCTTAATCAATCAATACTTTGGAGAAATTCCAAAAGGTGGCGAAGTCTTTCGTCCCAATATTGTTGAACCACCTTTAGGTGGCGAGATTCGAGATACCATTTATGATAATGTACAATTGCCTGGTGTTTTCCAAGCGTATCGTATGCCTGCACAAGGAACAGACGATTTTTATGCAATGGATATGCTCGGACGTTTGTTGACTGGTGGAGAATCGGCTCGATTGAGAAAGAAATTAGTGGATGAAGACCAAAAAGCATTATTCGTTTTCAATTTTCCTTTTTCTTCCGAAGATCCAGGTCTTTCTTTCGTCATTGGTTTGGCAAACATGGGCGTAAGCCCCGATGACCTCGAAATGGCAATCGATACTGAAATTGGAAAAATTCAGAAAGAATTAATCACAGAAAAAGAATTCCAAAAATTACGAAATCAAGTAGAAAGTGAATTCATTCAATCCAATTCTGGCGTAGCTGGTATTGCCGAAAGCTTAGCTGATTATCACATGTATTTTGGAGATTCTAATTTGATAAATACAGAAATAGATCGCTACTTGGCTGTTTCTCGTGAAGACATTATGGACGTTGCCAAAAAATATTTTGTGCCAGATAATAGAGTCGTATTGTATTATCTATCAAAACAAGAACAACCTTAATATTGTCGGAATGCGACTTGCGTCGCCCTCCGACTAAAGTGTTGGATTTTTCAGAAAAATATTAAAAATATAGTTTGAGTTTGTTATCTGAGTTTAAAAGACAAATTTGGATTAAAAATAACTTTAGTGAAAAAAGAAATAGTGTCCTGATTACTCTATAGCAAACAGGAGCTTAAAATTTCACACTACACTTTTTAAAACCTTCACTTGTTCACTAAAAAGTGCTTAACGACAAAAATAAATATCGCAACTGTCTGACCTCTTTCCTCCCCGAAGGGGAAGCCTAATTGTCTGACAGCGAAGCGTTCTCAAAAAAAGAAACAACATGAAAAAATTAATATATCTATCCATTTTACTTTGTATGGCACTTTGGCAATGTACGCCCAAAACAACAGAGGCTGCCAAAAAAACCAAAGACAAAGCCGAAACAATGGTCGAAAAAGTGAAGACGTTTCGATCAGCTCCTCCTACACCAGGACCAGCTCCCAAAATCGAATTGGGAACCTATGAGCAATTTACTTTAGACAATGGTTTAAATGTAATCGTTGTCGAAAACCACAAAATTCCTAGAGTTTCCTACCAATTATCTTTCGATATGCCTTTGATGTCGGAGGGGAACTCTGCGGGTATGCGAGATATGACAGGAGAATTGATTCGCTCAGGAACAAAGACACGTAGCAAAGCAGAGTTAGATGAAGAAATCGACTTTATGGGCGCTCGTTTAAGTGCATCTGCATCTGGAATTTTTGGGTCTTCTTTGAAAAAACATTCTCCAAAATTACTCGATTTGATGATGGACGTATTGTTCAACCCATCTTTCGAACAATCAGAATTTGATAGAATCAAAAAACAAAGCTTATCTGGATTAGAATCTGAAAAGGAAGATCCCAATGCGATTTCTAGCAATGTATCTTCGGTTTTGGTGTATGGAAAAGACCACCCTTATGGCGAAATAGTAAGCGAAGAAACCGTCAATAATATTACACTTCAACAGTGTAAAGATTATTACAATGCTTACTTCAAACCCAATATTGCTTACTTGGTCATCGTAGGAGATATTACTCCAACAGAAGCAAAAGCAATCGCCAATAAAGGTTTTGCCAATTGGAAATCTGCGAATAATTTGAAAAGAGAAAACTTCAAAACGCCTGTTGCACCGAGCAAACCAAATGTTGTTTTTGTCAACAAATCTGGTGCAGTACAATCTGTTATAAATGTAACTTATCCAGTCGATATGAAACCTGGTACACCTGATGTCATCAAAGCGAGTTTGATGAACGATATGTATGGTGGATTTTTTGGTTCTTACCTCAACCAAAATTTGAGAGAAGACAAAGCTTATACTTATGGCGCACGTTCCAGTATTCGTACCGACAAAGAAATCGGTTCGTTCCGTGCAGGGGCAAGCGTTCGTAACGAAGTAACGGACAGTTCTTTAGTACAGTTGTTTTTAGAAATGGACAATATTCGTAATAAAGAATTGACGGATGAAAATTTGAGTTTGGTCAAAAATGTAGCGACTGGAAATTTTGCTCGTTCTTTGGAACGTCCTCAAACAATCGCTCGTTTTGCACTCAATACAGCACGTTACAATTTACCAGCCGATTATTACCAAACTTATTTGGAAAAAGTAGATGCAGTTACCAAAGAAGATATTATGGCTATGGCCAAAAAATATATTCGCCCAGAAAATGCACATATTGTCGTCGTTGGAAGCAAAGATGATGTTGCCGAAAAATTGACTCAATTTTCTCCTGATGGAGTCGTCAATTTTTACGACAATTATGGCAACGAAATCAAAATGGATGATGTTGCTGTTCCTGCTGATATGACGGCTCAAAAAGTAATCGAAGATTACATCAACGCTATTGGAGGTGCCGATAAATTGAACGCGGTAAAAGACATGACGGTCATTATGGGTGCAGAAGCTCAGGGCATGAAATTGACCATTACCAATATCCAAAAAGCACCCAATATGTACCTCAACGAAATGGCAGTAGAAGGAATGGGAACGATGCAAAAACAAGTTTATGATGGGACAAAAGGAGCAACTGTCGCAATGGGACAAAGCAAAGCAATGACGGATGATGAAATGGCTGAAGCTAAAAAAAGTGCCATGATGTTTCCTGAATTGGACTATGCCAAAGACTATACAATGGAGTTGAAAGGTATCGAACAAGTCGAAGGTGCGAATGCTTATAAAGTCATTGTTACTTCTCCGAGTGGGAAAAAATCAACCGAATTTTATGACATGAAAACTAGCCTCAAAATCCGAGAAATTGAAACGCAAGAGGCTCAAGGACAGACCATGACGCAAACGGTCGATATTAGTGATTACAAAGAAGTCAATGGAATCCAAGTTCCACACATGATGGTAATCATCGGTGCAATGCCAATGCCACTCAAAATGGAAGTCACCGAACTAAAAATAAATGCAGGAGTAGAAGATAGTGTTTTCAAAATAGAATAGAAGCACGCTATTTTTTTTTAGAAAAGCTGTTGGCAGTCGAGTTTGCAAAGCATAAAAATGATTGCTACTAGAATAGCAAACAAAAACAAACAAGACCTCGGCTGTTGACTAGAAAATAAAAACTACGCAGAACGATAATTCAATTATCGTTCTGCGTTTTTTAAAGAACAATCTCTGTGCAACTCCGTGTTACTCTGTGGTGAAAACAAGCAACATGATTCAAAAAACAACACTCTTTTTCTTCTTCCTGATATGCTCCCAATCCCTTCAAGCACAGTTTCTCCTAAACGGCGATGCGATTCAAATCAACGACAGTTGTTTTCGTTTGACAAGAGAAGTAGAATTCAAGGCAGGATCTATTTGGTTTGAAGAAAAAATAAATTTAAACGAGAGTTTCGATGTTTTAATGAATTTGAATTTTGGTTGTCTCGATGCTTCGGGAGCAGATGGAATCGTTTTTGGCTTGCAGCCAGTCGGTACTTCTATCGGAAGTTCAGGAGAAGGAATTGGTTTTTTGGGGGTCTCGCCTTCCATCGCAGTCGAGTTTGATACTTGGCAAAACGGCAATTTAAGCGACCCTTCTTTTGACCATATCGCTATTATTCAAAATGGCAATGTTAACCATAATAGTATAAATGATAACCTTGCTGGTCCTGTTTCGGCTACTGCCAATGCTTCCAATATTGAAGATTGTGAATACCACCAAATGCTCGCCCAATGGGATGCTCCCAATCAGACACTCACTGTGTTTTTTGACTGTTCCGAACGCCTTTCTTATACGGGTGATATTGTCAACGATATTTTCAATGGCAATCCCGAAGTATTTTGGGGTTTTACGGCTGCCACTGGCGGATCCGTTAATGAACATGAAGTTTGCTTCGTTTATTCTACAATTTTGGATGGTTTTTTAGAGGATGTAACCATTTGTCCAAACGGGCAATATCAACTCCAAGTAGGCGGAGGAGACAGCTATTTGTGGTCGCCCACAGAAGGTTTGAGCGATGCTACTATTCCCAATCCCATTGCGAGTCCTTCGGAAACCACAACTTATGTAGTAGCCGTTTTGGACGAGTGTAATATTCCATTGTACGATACGATTACTGTTTTTGTAGAAGGCGATACCGTTCGTTTTGACTTAGGAAATGATACCACTTTTTGTGAACCAAACACACTTGTTTTAGATGCCGATAATGGCTCTCCCTCCACTTATCTTTGGTCAGATGGCAACACGCAAGCGATACGAGAAGTCAGTCAAACGGGATTGTATAAGGTAACGGCAACACTTGATGATGCTTGCATTACGGAATCGGATATCCGAGTTATTGTTCTTCCTGTTCCAAGTTTAAATTTCCCAAATGATACTATTTTATGCCTCGAAACGAGTCTTTTGCTAGATGCTACAATCGACGATTCCGAAGCGACTTATTTGTGGTCGGATGGAAGTGAAGCACCCATTCTTATGGTAAAAGAAGAAGGTAATTATTCTGTTTCGATTAGCAATATTTGTGGAGAGACGCAAGCCTTAATTCAAGTGGAAACAACTGATTGTCAAAGTCTTTATATTCCTTCCGCCTTTTCGCCCAATGACGATGGTATCAATGATGTCTTCCGATTTTTTTCCGATGGAGATATACAAGAAATTCGACTTTTTCAAATCTATGACCGTTGGGGCAATCTATTGTTTTCAAAATCAGGATTGGTGCAGGACTTAGCCAATTTTGCTTGGGATGGATGGTTCAGAGGAAAACCAATGTCGGCAGGTGTTTACACTTGGATGCTCCAAGTTGTTTATCGAGATGGCATAGAAGAAACTCTAGGCGGAGATGTCACGCTCCTTCATTAGTATTGTGGTGTATGCCTGCCTGTCGGCTGACAGGCTTTAGCTTGCACAGAAAAACATAGGCTATTTCTGTATACTTGCCAAAAAGCCTTTAGCTTCACTTGTTCACTAAGCCAAATTAAAAGAAATATTCAACAATACTTGCAATTATCCCAAAATTCCCTCTATATTTGTACTATAATAATTTACAATGAAATTGAATACAAATACATGTTGGTGGCACAAACTTATTCAGCAATCTGAGTGAGCTTAACCGCTATTTGTATTTTTAAAATATATTAAAAACGGTTTGTCGAATCACTCGGCAGACCGTTTTTTTATGCCCAAAATCAAACAGATTAGTCAAAAAGTACGTAAGTACACTAAAATAGAAATCAATTATCATAGTGAACAGGGGAATTTGATAGATTAGAATTAAGGGTTTTCCAGTTTTTCGGCACATAGTTTAAAATTTCACCAGTTCACTAAAATGCTCAGTAAAAAGCCAAACGGAATACTTTGAATTTATACAGTGAACTGGTGAATTTATTAAATTGGAAACTAGCAATTTCCACCTTTAATCGAAAGCTATTACGAGCTTCACCTGTTTACTAAATCGTTTTAGAAACAATAAAATATGATACAAACAGTCATTCAAAATAAGATTAAAATAAAGGCGAATTATCGCAAGCATTTAGCAGATACCGTTACACCGGTAACGCTTTTTTTGAAAGTGCGAGACCATTTTACGCATCCCGTTTTGCTCGAAAGCAATGATTTTCGCAACAAAGAAGATTGTCATTCTTTTATTGGTCTAGACGATTTGGCGACTTTTCAAGTGCAAGATGGCATCATCAAAACGACTTTGCCCAACCAAGAAAGTACCGAAGAAAAAGTCGTCGCCAAAAACCAAGTTGCGGATGCGTTCAAAGCCTTTCTAGAACAATTCGATGTCGAAACCCCAGAAGGTTTCAAAGGCTTCAATGGCTTGTTTGGACATACCAATTTTGATGCGGTTCAATATTTTGATAGCTTGGATTTTGACCCCCAAAAACGCAAAATGGACATTCCTGATATGCGTTACACTTTGTATCGTTACATCATCGGAATCACGCATTTCAAAGATGAATTATATCTTTTGGAAAATCTAGCTGAAGGCATGGAATCCAATATAGATGAGGTAGAACGACTCATCAAAGCGCAAACTTTTAGCACTTTTGATTTTGAGTTAAAAGGAGGAGAGGAGAGCAATTTAAATGACGAAGAATTTAAAGATTTAGTCAAAATAGGAAAGGAGCATTGCCAAAGAGGAGATGTTTTTCAAATCGTGTTTTCTCGTCAGTTTTCACAAAAATTTAAAGGCGATGAGTTCAATGTTTACCGAGTTTTGCGTTCTATAAACCCTTCTCCTTATCTGTTTTATTTCGATTATGGCAGTTACAAAATTTTTGGCTCTTCGCCTGAAGCTCAAATGGTTATAAAAGATGGGGTGGCGACAGTAAACCCCATCGCAGGCACCTACAAACGCTCAGGCGACGAACACGAAGACGCACAAGGCGCAATCGACTTGGCCAAAGATCCCAAAGAAAATGCGGAACACATTATGCTCGTCGATTTGGCTCGAAACGACCTCGGCAGACATTCCGAAAAAGTGACTGTAAAGGAACTCAAAGAGATTCAATTTTTCAGTCATGTTATCCACTTGGTTTCCAAAGTCGAGGGAGATTTGAGTCCCGAAACCAATCCAATCCAAGTTTTTGGCGACACCTTTCCAGCGGGAACATTGTCGGGTGCACCCAAATATCGAGCGATACAACTTATCAATCAATACGAAAATCAAAATCGCTCTTTTTACGGCGGAGGCATCGGTTTTATCGACTTCAACGGAAATATGAATCAAGCTATTTTGATTCGTTCTTTTATGAGCAAACAAAACACACTCTATTATCAAGCAGGAGCAGGAGTGGTTATTTCTAGTGTTCCCGAAAGCGAACTCCAAGAAGTCAACAACAAATTGGGCGCACTAACCAAAGCCCTCAAAGCAGCGGAGAAACTTTAGTGTGTTCACGTTCGACGTATCTACGTGTCTACCTTATAACCTGAACGTGAACACGTAGATACACGAATACATGAGCACGATAAATTTTAAAATAAAATTTAGACATGAAAATATTAATCCTCGATAATTACGACTCTTTTACCTACAACTTGGTTCAATACATACAAGAAATAGTAGGACGAAAAGTAGATGTATTTCGCAACGATGAAATCACTTTGGAAGCAGTCAACGAATACAATATAATAGTTTTATCGCCAGGGCCAGGCTTGCCCGCAGAAGCAGGAATAATGCCTCAATTGATACAAAAATATTATACCACTAAACGGATTTTGGGCGTTTGTTTGGGACATCAAGCCATCGGCGAAGCATTGGGAGCGAAGCTCCACAATTTAGCAGATGTTTTTCACGGAGTTGCCACGAAAATGCAAGTGACAGACACGAAAGAACTGCTTTTTCAAGAGATGGATTCGGATTTTCAAGCAGGACGATACCATTCGTGGGTGATTCAAAAAGATAGTTTACCCGAAGAATTAGTTGTAACAGCCATTGATGAAAACGGAGAAATAATGGCAATGCGACATCGAGATTATCCGATACATTCGGTGCAATTTCATCCCGAATCGGTCATGACTCCACAAGGCAAACAAATGCTCCAAAATTTCTTGTTGAACTAGTATGATTCAGTGTTTTTTTGGTTTAAATGTGTAGGCCAATGGCTAAAAAAAAGGAAATCTAAAGAGCAAAATTCCGTAAAGCGACTTAATGTTTTGTTCCCAAAGTTAGGTAGAATGATAGATTGAAAAATAAAGAGAGAAAATAATTCAAAAGCAAAACACAAAGAGAAACAAAAGATTTGGAAGTAGGGATTTTGCTTGTACGGAAACCAAAACAGAAATAAAAAGATAAAATAATCAAGAAAATCTACAACGAAGGAATTTCCTGATTTAGCGAGTTTTTGCTTCTTTTTTCGACAAAAAAGAAGAAAGAATATATAAAAGAAATAGAACATGAAAAAAACACTCAATCGATTATTTAATCACGAGCAACTCAGCAAGCAAGAAGCCCACGATGTATTGGTCGATATATCCAAAGAAAAGTTCAATTCCGAGCAGATTGCCGCTTTCTTGACGGTCTTCCAAATGCGCCCGATAAGCGTGCAAGAGTTGTCGGGTTTTCGGGAAGCCTTGTTGGAATTGTGTGTGCCAATTCAGTTCGATACCAAAGAAACGATTGATATAGTTGGCACAGGCGGCGATGGCAAAAACACCTTTAATATTTCTACCATGTCCTCTTTTGTGGTAGCGGGAGCGGGCTATAAAGTCACCAAACATGGCAATTATGGCGTGTCTTCGGCTTGCGGTTCATCCAATGTTTTGGAGCATTTGGGTTATACTTTTACCAATAATCGAGACGATTTGCAGCGACAACTCGACCAAGCCAATATTTGTTTTTTGCATGCCCCAAAATTTCATCCAGCGATGAAAGCGGTTGCTCCCGTTCGTCGAGCATTGGGCATCAAAACCTTTTTCAATATGCTAGGGCCTTTGGTCAATCCATGCTGTCCAAAATACAATATGTTGGGTGTTTTTAATTTGCATCTATCTCGATTGTACCAATATATTTTGCAGCAGACCGACCGTCAATTTTCGGTGGTTTATGCACTCGATGGCTACGATGAAGTTTCCCTTACGGGTAAAACAAAAATTCGTACCAATGAAGGGGAGTTTGTGCTAAACCCAAGCGATTTTGGCAAAGCAAAATTGCAGCCTTCGCAACTACATGGAGGAGATACCGTTCCAGAAGCTGCGGCTATATTTACTAATATTTTGGAAGGAAAAGGAACAAACGCACAAAACGAAGTAGTCACTGCCAATGCAGGATTAGCCATACATTGCATAAAGCCCCAAAATTCACTAGAAGACTGTATTTCAGAAGCAAAAGAATCTTTAGTTAGCAAAAATGCGTTACAACAATTCAAGCGACTTGTTTCTTGAGTGCTTTTGTGTTAAAGTACAAAAAAAATCTGTGGAACTCTGTGTTTTCTCTGTGGTAGAAAAAAAAGTCAACGTCTAGTACAGCATTACTCATTCCTCGTTAAATCATTATGCATTAAAAAAAAGTCAACATCTAAATAAAGCATGAGCATACTTCAAAAAATAATCACCCAAAAGCGAAAAGAAATCGCACAACGAAAGGCCCTTTATCCAGTACAATTATTGGAGAAAAGCATCCATTTCAAAACGCCGATAGTTTCCTTAGGGAAATACCTAACTCGACCTGATAAATCGGGAATTATAGCCGAATTCAAGCGACGTTCGCCTTCAAAAGGGAACATCAATTTGTATGCATCCGTAGAGCAAGTTTCGATTGGATATATGCAAGCAGGAGCATCTGCTTTGTCTGTTTTGACGGACGAACAATTTTTTGGCGGACGCAATGAGGATTTAACAGAAGCTCGAAAGTTCAATTTTTGTCCCATATTACGGAAAGATTTTATCATAGATGAGTATCAACTCATCGAAGCGAAATCTATTGGAGCAGATGCCATTTTATTGATAGCAGAATGTTTGGATATCAAGGATTTTCGACAATTGGCAAAAACAGCAAAAAACTTAGGTCTAGAAGTATTGATGGAAATTCATTCAGCAACGCAGCTTAGTAAATTGACCGAAAGTGTCGATATATTGGGCGTTAATAATCGAGACTTGGCGACATTCGAGGTCAGTATTCAAACATCTTTGGATTTGGTCAATAGCATCCCTTCGAGTGTGGTAAAAATTTCGGAGAGTGGTATTAGTAATATAGAATCTATTATTCGACTCAAACAAGCAGGTTATCAAGGCTTTTTGGTGGGAGAGCATTTTATGAAAACAGCGCAACCCCACAAAACAGCTTTGAATTTCATCCAAAACATCAAACGAGCTGAAGCTAAATTACAACTCTATTAAAATTATATCAATGAATAATCCTGACAATGGGCAGCGGAATAGTGGTGGTCCTTCACGAGATATAAAACAAAAGAAAAAGAAGCATATCAAGGTTTGTGGCATGCGAAATATCGACAATATTCGTAAGGTTCTGGATTTAGGGATTCACTATATAGGATTTATTTTTTATGAAAAATCACCTCGAAATATTGATGTCAAAGCCGAAAAAGAATTGCTAGGAGCCATGCCTGATTTGCCTTTTTTGAGTCTTCGAAATAATGTCCAAAAAATAGGTGTATTTGTAGACGCCGAAAAAGAATTGGTTCTAGAAAAAGTGCATCAATTGGAACTAGATTATGTACAATTGCATGGTAGAGAATCTGTTTTCTATTGCAGTTGGCTCAAAAAGAAAGGAGTCAAAATCATTAAAGCCTTCTCGATAGATGAACGATTTCGATTTACCAATACGGATTTTTATCAGTTCGATTGCGACTATTTTTTGTTTGACACTAAAGGTGAAAACAAAGGCGGAAATGGTACAAAATTCAATTGGGAGTTATTGGAGAAGTATGACGGTGGAACGCCTTTTTTCTTAAGTGGAGGTATCGGAGAATCCGATGCAAAAGCGATTCGAGAACTCAATTTTCCAAAACTACATAGCGTGGATATCAATAGCAAATTTGAAATCGAACCTGCATTAAAAGACGAAAATGCCTTGGAACGATTTATCAATGTTTATCACGAAAGAGCCCATGTTTAGTAAAAATAACCACAAGGATAATCTCTGCGTTACTCCCTGCCGCAGGCAGGTGTTCTCTCTGCGGTTCAAAAAGAAAAATTATGACATACGAAGTAAATAAACGAGGTTATTATGGCGAATTTGGTGGAGCATATATCCCCGAAATGCTATATCCCAATGTCGAAGAGTTGAAAAATAAATACTTGGAAATCATCTATGAAAAGTCCTTCCAAAAAGAGTTCAATAACTTGCTCAAAGACTATGTCGGAAGACCATCGCCGCTCTATCATGCCAAGCGATTGTCCAAGCATTATGGGACAAATGTTTTCCTGAAAAGAGAAGACCTCAATCATACAGGCGCACATAAAATAAACAACACCATCGGTCAAATACTCCTAGCCAAACGCCTTGGGAAAAACCGAATTATTGCAGAAACAGGAGCGGGACAACACGGTGTTGCTACCGCCACCGTGTGCGCCCTTATGGGCATCGAATGTATCGTATATATGGGAGCGGTGGACATCCAACGCCAAGCCCCAAATGTATCTCGCATGAAGATGCTCGGAGCAGAAGTTCGACCGGCGCTCAGCGGTAGCCAAACCCTCAAAGATGCGACCAATGAAGCCATTCGAGATTGGATAAACAATCCAGTGGATACGCATTATATTATAGGTTCTGTCGTTGGGCCGCATCCGTATCCCGACATGGTTGCTCGTTTTCAGTCGGTTATCAGCGAAGAAATGAAATGGCAATTGCGGGAGCAAACGGGAAGCGAAAATCCTGATATTATCATTGCATGTGTTGGTGGAGGTAGCAATGCAGCTGGAGCCTATTATCATTTTATGGACGACAAAAAGGTTCGTTTGGTAGCGGTAGAAGCAGCAGGATTAGGAGTCACTAGTGGCGAATCTGCAGCAACTTCTGTTCTAGGAACAAAAGGAATTATTCATGGTAGCCGAACGCTTTTGATGCAAACCGATGATGGACAAATTATCGAACCTTACTCGATTTCGGCGGGTTTGGATTATCCTGGAATTGGGCCACTGCATGCGCATTTGATTGACACAGGGCGTGCCGAGGCAGTCAGTATTACCGACCAAGAAGCACTCGACGCGGCGTATTTTTGTTCTCGTCAAGAAGGGATTATTCCAGCTCTTGAAACGGCACACGCTTTTGCTGCAATGGATAAAATAAAATATCATCCGAGCGACATCGTTGTCATCAATTTATCTGGGCGAGGCGATAAAGATTTGGCGACTTTTATTAAACATTTTTAGAACGTTCGGTGTGTTCACGTATCTACGTGTTCACGTTTGAAAATTATTACTAAATAACGTGGATACGTAAATACGTGAACACGTGAACACGTTTACACATGAATAAAATAACGCAACTTTTCAATAATAAAAAACGAGAAATCCTCAATATTTACTTTACGGCAGGATACCCGAATCTCGAAGATACCATTCCGACCATTTTGGAGTTGGAGCGCAATGGCGTGGATTTGATAGAAATAGGCATGCCTTATTCCGACCCTTTGGCAGATGGCCCGACCATACAAGAAAGTGGAACGATGGCTCTAAAAAATGGAATGACTTTGCCTTTGTTGTTTCAACAGATTGCTGAGCTACGAAAGCAAACGGATATTCCCTTGATTTTGATGGGTTATTTCAACCAAATGATGCAGTTTGGAGACATGAATTTTCTTGAAAAATGTGCGGAAGTAGGAGTGGACGGATTGATTTTACCTGATATGCCTTTGTATGTTTTTGAAGAAAAATATAAAAGTACATTCGAACGACTCGATTTAGGAATCAGTTTCCTCATTACACCACAAACAAGTGCAGAACGAATCCGAAAAATAGACTCCTTGAGCAAAGGTTTTATATACATGGTATCGAGTTCGGCAATAACAGGAGCGAAAAAAGGGATTTCTGAAATGCAATTGGATTATTTCAATCGTATCAATGCCATGCAACTACAAAATCCACGATTAATAGGTTTTGGTATTTCCGATTATGAGACTTTTAGTACGGCCTGCAATTATGCCAATGGCGCCATTATCGGAAGTGCTTTCATTCGAGCATTATCCAAAAAAGGACCTTTGCCCACTAAAATAAATAACTTTGTAAGTATGGTTAGAGGCACGATAGATATTGCATAAAGAATTGTCCTGCGGACGCCAGCCTGACGGCAGGCAGGTGTTCAAGTGTTCAGGTGTTCAGGTTCGTAAGTTTCATTTAAAAACAAAAGGTCAACATCTAGCAAAGTAATTGAACTTTAAACTTTGAACTTTGAGTTTGCATTTGAATTTTAAAGCAAAAGGTCAACATCAAGCAAAGCGTTACGCATAACGCATTAAAGCATTACGCGTTAAAGCATTACTCATTAAATACAGTTATGATAATACAATTAAATAAAAATATTACCGAACTACAATTAGTCATTTTAAAAGAAAAATTGGAAAATATAAAGTACCAAAGCAATCGAGTAAATACTCAATTTGGGGATTATATCATTGGAGTCGGAAAACAGGAATTTGATATTCGAGCCATTGGTATGATGGAAGGCGTACAAGATATTCATCGAGTGAGTGATGCCTACAAATTGGTTTCCAAAAAATGGAAAGTCAAGGATACGACGGTTGACTTGGGAGATGGTGTAGAAATAGGGACGGGACATTTTCAAATGATGACGGGACCTTGCTCAATTGAGTCCGAAGAACAAATTATAAACACCATCGAATTACTCAAAGCCAATAATATCAAAATCATGCGAGGCGGAGTGTACAAACCTCGTTCTTCTCCTTATTCTTTTCGGGGCTTGGGCTTGGATGGACTCAAACTTTGGTACAACTTGGCAAAGGAAGCTGGCATCAAAATTATCACAGAAGTGATGATGACCGAACAGATTGAAGCAATGTACGATTATGTCGATATTTTCCAAGTTGGTGCTCGAAATTCTCAAAATTTCAACCTATTGGATGCACTCGGAAAAGTGGATAAACCCGTTTTACTCAAAAGAGGAATTTCTGGAACAATAGATGAACAGTTGCAAGCAGCGGAATACATTTTTTCCAATGGAAATGAACGCATTATGCTGTGCGAAAGAGGGATTCGTTCTTACGAAAAAGCGTATAGAAATACTTTTGATATCAATGCAATTGCGATCCTCAAAGAAAAAACACATTTGCCTGTCATTGCCGATCCTTCACATGGAATTGGTGTGCGTCGATTTGTAGAACCAATTGCTTTGGCAAGTATTATGGCTGGAGCCGATGGTGTCATTTTTGAGTCTCACCATACTCCCGAAAAAGCTTTTAGTGATGGACAACAAACTCTAAATAATAACGAAGCCACTCGCTTGATTCAGAAAATGAGAAAGACTTATGAGTTGAGAGAAGAAATGAAGCAGATGTAGGCATTTTGAATGATTGAATGGGTGAATTTTGAATATACTAAAGATGCCTACATCTAATACAGTTATTCAAAATTCACCCATTCAAAATTCGAAACTGCCGAAGGCAGTAAAGCATTCAAAATTATTTTTTCACTATTTTCTGTGTCCAAACCGCTTCACCTGCACGAACATTTACAAAATACATACCCGCTGGAAGCGCACTCAAATCAAGTGTTTGTTGAGCTTTTACCGTTTTTGTAGGCGACCAATCTCTACCCATCAAATCTAGGATAGCCAAATCTAATTGCTCATTATTTTTAATATCGACTTGCATATTTAAATCTTGCTGGACGATAGTTGGGCTAATTTGAATCGTACTTGCCACCTCTGGAAGATTACGAGTAGACACATAAAGCGAAGAAAAACGATAAACGGTGCCATCTACTGGATCACTGTCTAAGACAGGCGGATAAGTGTCGAAATCTGTAAGGGTATTTACATCAGGATTGCTAGGGTCTCCCGACAAACTGTACAAAACGCCAGGGTCACCACTTTCTATATTCAAGTCGAAAGCAAGACCCAAAATAGCTCCTCCAAGATCATGTACAGCAGGATCTTTAATCGTATTTACGCCAAAATGCCACTCTATATCATTGCTTCCTTCGTACAACCAAACCTGAAAATTAAGGAGATTGTTAGCTGTTCCTGCATACTCTACCTCATTATAAAAACCAACATTGTTCCATTCGATTTTATAAATTCGATTGCCAGGTTCGCCCTCAATTTGAGAAGCAATATAGCCTAGAGACTTGTTATCATTATAACCTGGATCTATCAGGTCAGAAGCGTGAGCTACCAGTAAATGTTGAGGAACAGGACTCGGCGCAAAGTAAAGAAATCCTCCAACGTCATCATTTGACATCACAAACGAATTGTAGGTAACACTATCTATAACAAAATCGAAACCAATGGAATCAACAAAACCGGGGTCATCCCAAACACCTTCTGTCAAAAAAGTTGGATTGTCGAGTCGGTTGTATTCTTGTTGTAAAACGGAAAATTCGTAAGGTATTTCTTGTGCAAATACCGTTTGGACTAAAAAGAGAGCGAAAATTGTAGAAAATAATCTGGTTTTCATAATTGCTTTTTTTATTTAATAATAAATTTTTATACAAAAATTGTGAAATAGATTTAATTTATGGAATATATGTTGTTAAATTATATTATCAAGACGTTAAAAAATGGAGTAGCCCCCTATTGTTTGATGAAAATATCAAACACTTCGAATAGGAATGCGTAGTATAGAGCAAATAAAATCCCTAATGAAACAAATCTTTTTACTGCTTTTTACCTGTCTTTGTTTTTCTTGTCATAGAAAAATCGTTTATCAACCAACCCCCTTTCCCGATATTGCAACAAAGATAGATTTAGACTCAGTAAAGCTTGTATTGCCCAATCCAATTTTATTAGAAATAGAGCAAGTAGGTATAGAAGAAATTATACATTATGGCAAGACTTCTTGTTACGGTTTATGTCCTGTTTTTTTTATAAAAATATTTTCAGACGGCTCGGTTCAGTACAATGGCATCAAAAATGTCAACAGAATTGGCATCATCAATACCACTATTTCCAAAGATAAACTAGGACAATTGGTTCAACAAATCGAAACGAAAGGCTACTTCAAACTCGCCAAAAATTATCCATTAAATGGTAGAAGAATAGTCGATTTTCCCAATACCATTCTACAAATCAATAATAAAGAAATAAATCACACGGTAGTCAATAACCATGATGCTCCCAATCTATTTTTTGAAATAGAAAAACTCATTCTCCATGAAATGAAGACATTGGGCTTGGCAATAAACTAAGGGCTTGCGTAAAAATAAACACTCCATTTTATGCTGTCTTTTTGCTTTCATACATTGTTGTCAAAATAGTCATTTAACCAGTTAAACTCCTATTTTAACGCCTTGTCTGAAAACAAAAATCCTAGCCTAAATTTGTAGCGGTTATTTCTGCGCAAGCCCTAAGTCCGCACAGGATTTGCAGGATACGACAGGATTCAAAATGGATATAAAAAAATCGTAAGTTCAAACTGCTTTCAGCAAAGCATTGAAAATATGCCTTTTACAATTTTTTTTTTTAGAATAAAGAACCTTTGTTAAGCGTAGGTTGAACCTACGCTTTGGCGTTTGCAAAATTCCGTTTTGTTTGAGCTAAGCGCAAAACGGAGTTTTGCCGACGCTTTTGACGTAGGTGAAACCTACGCCAAACGATTGTTTTTTATCTTTAGGAAAATGCCATGCCTTCAAACCCTATTTTCTGAAACTAGTTTGAACTTACAAAAAATCGTGTGTATCCTGACCATCCCATAAATCCTTTTCTGCCTTTTTTATCTGTACAAAATTCACTAGCTTTACGAGTATCATTACATTAAGAAAAAAAATCGAAGTGTAAAAAATCGTGTACCTCCTGACTATCCGATACATCCTGTTTTGGCACTATGAGTATACACCAAGACTATTTTCTAAAAAAATAATTCATGGATATTGACCAACTAACACACAAAATAATTGGCTGTGCGATGACTGTTCACAATACACTCGGAAATGGATTTCAAGAAGTTATTTATCAACGAGCATTAGCTTTAGAGCTAGAAGAAGCAAAACTATCTTTCCTTCGAGAAATGGAAATGGCTATTCATTATCGAGGTAGAGAAATAGGAAGGAGACGAGTAGATTTTTTCGTAGCGGATGCTGTTATGTTAGAGCTAAAAGCGAGAGAGAATATAGAAAAAGTACATTTAGCACAAGCAATTAATTATTGCGAAGCCTATAATATTGCAGACGGATTGCTCATTAATTTTGGAGCAACGAGCTTACAATTCAAACGAGTTTATAATCGTAAATTCAAAAAATAAAAATGCGCACATGATTTGCAAGATGTACAAGATACGACAGGATTAAAAAAAATCGTGTACATCCTGACTATCCTATAAATCCTGTTCTGCCCATTCCAATTTTATTTCGTAATTTTAGCCCATCAGATTCAACGAACAAACATAACTATGACGATATATTTTGGGCTAGAACTAGACGAAATGTGTTATCCTTTGTCTCAACAAAACGAAGGCGGGATACATATTTTTGGAACACAAGATTTACTCCTAATGCTCGAATCTCATTTGGGTTTAGTAGGGCATCCGACCAATAATCAACACCTCCGAATAGAACAATACCGCCAAGCACTCGACAAATATTTAGAAACCTATAGCACGGCTTTTTTTACCGCTTCTTTCGAGGCAGACCAACTCGCAACAGCAGCCGAATTGTTGAGTCGAAGAGATGAATTATTGCTAGAAGGTTGGGATTTTTCTATCGAAGGAGACGTTCCCGAACGACTCCAAGTGTTAGCCCTTATCGAATTAATCATAAAAGAAGCTAGTGCCGATACGACAGAAGGCACAACATCTAAATACAAATTGTCGGCTGGATTTGCAGACCGTTTTCGAGCAGTTCTAAAACAACTTGATACTCGTGAACATCCTATTACACAAGTCTTTGTTAACGAACCTTTCGAATATTTACCTTCTTATTTGATACAATTATTTGACAAGCTTCGAGAAAAAGGTGTAAAGGTCGGACAAATAGAAAAAGAAAGGCTTCGTTTTCCCAAAGGTCAACAAAGCGATCTCAAGAAATGGCAAAAATCATTAATAGAGAAAACACCAAAGCAAGAATTGTCACAAGATGGTAGCTTGCTGTTAATTACAGGAAAAAGAGAAACAGAAATAGGAACCTATTTGGCGCAGCTTTTTCGCCACAATCCCGATGTCCAGCCCTTATGTGTCATACCCGAAAAAAATAGAGCATTAGACAATGCTTTCTTGCAAGAAGGCATTCCAAGCTTGGGTATTTTATCGGCTTCTTCGGCTCGACCGAGTTTACAAATACTCAAACTCGTCACTACTTTTTTGTGGAGACCTATTAATCCTTACAAAATATTAGAGTTTGTTTCCTTGGCGCTGAAACCATTAAATGATGAACTCGTTCGCCAAATTGCCCGCCAAATTGCTCGAAGACCAGGTATCAATGGAGAAGCTTGGTATGCGATGGTGCAAAGCTTTTTCGAGGAACTCGAAGAAAGAGCGAAAATTGACAATCGAATAGATGTATCCAAAGTGCGGTTTCAATACAAGTTCTGGTTCGAACGCAATCGCTATGATGCCAGCCGTTTTGTACCCAAAACAGAAGTCATCGGAATATTTGATTATTTGGGACAATGGGCTTTCGAAGAATTTGAAGAAGGAGGAAGTGTCAATTCTTCCTTAATTGTTTTGAGCGAACAAGCCAAACGTATCCAAGATCTATTAGAGACTTTGCCCGATGCCCAAAACGACCTAACGGCACTCGAATTGGAACGAATCGTTCGCACGATTTACGAACCATCGCCCGTTGTTTTCAACGAACGAGCTTTGGGGCATTTGCCTTATGTCTATCATCCGAGCGCTATTGTAGGCAAAGCCGAACGAGTCCTTTGGTGGAATTTTATACATCATGATCCAGGACATTTTTTCTCCAAATGGTATAGCAATGAATTGACTTTTCTTAAAAATCAAGGAATCAATTTACAGAGTCCCGTCCAAAAAAACCAATGCGCTTTGTGGCAACGCAAACGACCTGTATTACAAGCCAATGGACAATTGATTTTGGTTATTCCAGAAATGGTGAATGGTACAGGTGTTCAGCCGCATCCATTGTACGGCGATTTGCAAGCCGCTTTTTCTAATTTTGAGTCCATCGTTTTTGATGTATCCACCGAAAAAGGCAAATCCTTTTTCGAACAATATTTCAAAACGCCTGCAAAGGTACAATTGGAACACCGACAATTAGGAAAACCAGTTCCTTTTATCCATGTCGAATCACCTGATTTGGCAAATAGAGATTACGAAACTTTTACGAGTTTGGAGTCTTTATTTTACTATCCGTATCAATGGGTTTTTCGATATAAAATAAAACTCATCAAATCATCTATATTAAGTATAGTGCCAGATGTTACCCTTATGGGAAATTTGTCACACCGTTTTTTCGAGTTATTATTTAAAGAAGAAATAGGAACATGGACAAAAGAACAAGTCGAAGCATGGATCGAGCAAGAAGCTCCACGACTTTTTGCTCGGGAAGGAGCTGTATTGTTGATGTACGGGCGAGAGCCCGAACGCTTGGCATTTTTAAATAGAGTCAAATATGCCGCTTGGAGTTTGATTTACCTCATTCAGAATAATGGCTGGAAAGTAAAAGCAACAGAAATGGACATGCAAGGCAGTTTTTTGCAAAATCCTATAAGAGCAAAAGCAGACTTGGTGCTCGAAAAAGGAAAGCAATTGGCAGTGATAGACCTCAAGTGGAGAGGAGCTGCCCGTCGTCAGCGTATCATTCGAAACGAAGAGGATTTGCAATTGGTCATGTATGCTCGATTGCTAACTGCTGATGAAGATACCGCCGAAACCGCTTACTTTATTATAGAAGATGGGAAAATGATAGCTCGAAACAATAAAGCTTTTCAAGAAGCATTTGCGGTTTCGCCAGATAGTGATTCCTTGGAGGTAAGCCAACGAATGTGGACAAAAATGCAAAAGACTTATCAATGGCGACTCGACCAACTCAAAAAAGGGCAAGTAGAAATTCGTACAAAATCGACCTTGTTGGACTTAGAAGATGCCTATGCAGAGAGTGGAATTTTGTTCGATTTGCTCGAAATGAAGGATGAAAATGCTGTTTTTGATGATTATCGAACGCTTATAAATCTGGTAGAATAGGCTAAAAGAGCTTTTTTTTTGCAAAAAAAAAATTAAAATTTTAAGTCAAATTTATGTAAAAACATTGTTTTGTGATTATTTTTGCTTTTTTTAGATAAATTTGTGAAGAAATTAAGAGTTTTATAACTACTTCTAAGTTAAATAGTTATATATTTGCAACAAGTTAAGTAGATGATATAGCATCTGTACGACTAATTTTTTTTTATTTTAAATTTTTATTATGAATATTTTCGTTGCAAAGTTAAACTTTGACACAAGAGAGTCTGATTTAGAAAGCGCATTCCAAGAATTTGGAGCGGTAGACTCTGTAAAAATTATTATGGACAAATTTACTGGAAGATCAAAAGGTTTCGGTTTTGTCGAAATGCCTAATGATGAAGAAGGTCAAGCAGCAATCAACCAATTAAACGATACTGAGTTTGATGGTAGAACAATTGTTGTTAAAAAAGCTGAGCCAAGAGAAAGAAGAGATAACAATCGCGGCGGTGGCGGCGGAGGTTATGGTGGTGGCGGCGGAGGCGGCTACAACAGAAGATACTAAAATATAGATAGTATTTATATAGAGCCTTTGCAATCGCAAAGGCTTTTTTTATGCCCACAAATAAGTCGAATCAATATTTTTGTCTGTATTGGTTAATTTTATGAGAATATATTTCTACAATTAAAATAAAATACGTAATTTAATTTTGTTAAATATATTTTCAACCAAACTATACAGATATGAATCTACGAAATTTATTTAATCGTCCTTTTTTAAAAGAACCTTTGGCTTTACTTCGAATCTGGCTGGGGATTGCTTTCTTAATTCATGGTTTGCCAGGTGTTTTTGATGCCGACTATATGGCAGGCTTTGCAGGTTTTATGGAAACGATTGATATGCCATTTCCTACCGTTATGGCTTATCTATGCAAGGGAGTAGAATTGATATGTGGTATTTTATTAATATTGGGCTTGTTTACTCGCCTTGCAGCAGCAGGAATTATGGTAGATATGCTTATTGCTGCTTTTTTTGCTATGCGTGGCGATATTTTTGGTGATTTCCAAGCCGAAATCAGTTTTACTTATCTTATTATTGCATTAGTTTTATTCTTGAACAAAGCAACAAGTTTTTCTTTGGATAGAAGTATTTGGAAAGAAAAAATGCAATTGGGATGACACAGGTTTAAATTTCATACCTCAAAAAAAACCTCGGAAATATTTATTTCCGAGGTTTTTTTTTGAATTATGATTCAAATTAAAAAGACTAAATTTTCGTTAGCTGCTATCCCTTTAAGTTGCAAACTTAGCCAATCTATATTTCAGGATAAAATCTTAAAATAGCGATTTTTTAAAAATCCGCTATCGGAAGTTTTAAACTTTCGTGGTAAATCAGGCAAGTTTGTAAATCTGTAGAGCATGGTGTAATTGTGTACCCTTTTTAAAATCATGAATATATTTTTATTGAATATATTTTTTTATGTTGAAATATTAGCTATCTTCGTCAGTTCAATCAATAACAAAAGCCCTCTATATTCGTTCAATATGAATGAGCTCTTTATAGTTCAATTTTAGC
>CANNZV010005210.1:0-20887 GCA_947561585.1 Caprella mutica | reverse complement strand
CAAGCATTATTTTAATAATCCTGATTATTATCAGCCGTCTTTTTTATATTTCAATGTGCCGCTGTATATTCTTATATGGTTGGGCGCCATTTTCTTTTCGGGCGGTTACGATAAGAATAGTCGAGTCCAAAAAATCGTCCGAGGTGTCCTCATCGGGACACTCGTTTTGGCGGCAGTTTATGGTTTTTTAGATTTGGAATATAGAGCCTCCCGAGCACTTATTGTATTAGGAGCAGTTTGGGCCTTGATTGCTACGATTGCTTTGCGTATTATAGCTCATTTTTTCCAATATCGAAATTTTGATCTCGGAAATAAGCAATTGAATAATTTGCTTATTGTAGGCTCGAAAGCCGAAAGTGAGCGAGTGATGGGCTTGCTGCATCAAGCTCAAGTCCAGAAAAATTTTATCGGTGTGGTGGCTACGACATCCGATTATGATCATCATATTTATTTGAGTCATTTAGATCAATTGGATGAAGTCGTACAAATTTATAAAGCGAATGAAATTATCTTTTGTGCCAAAGACATTCCTTCTCATCAAACCATCAATTGGATGACTCGTTTGGGCGATGATATTTCCTATAAAATCGTTCCCGAAAAAAGCCTGAGTATTATCGGAAGTAGTTCCAAAAACAATCCTGGTGAATTGTATACAATTGAAATCCAATTTCAAATTGCAGCGACGAGCAATCGCCGCAACAAACGCCTTTTCGACCTTTTATTTGTTCCAATTATATTTTTGCTCTCTCCTATTTTGATTTTTTTGATAAAAAATAAAAGCCAATTATTCCAATATATTTTTGCCGTTCTTTTAGGCAAAAAATCATGGATTGGCTACGTTCCTACAGAAAAAAACAATATTTCATTGCCAAAACTTCAAGCGGGAATTCTTTCTCCAGCGAGTATTCACCATCCAAAAGAGTTCAATGAAGTAACCAAAGAACGGCTCAATTTCTTGTACGCAAAGGACTATTCTGTTGAAAAAGATTTAGAAATTTTATTCTTTGCCTACAAATTGTTATAAGGCTTTGTTTTCTGGTATGTTTTTTGAATAAACATTGTTATTAATGGTCAAAATAATAAGCTCCCGATTTATTGTATATCCATTACAAATCCTTCCGCTATTTATCTCCAAATCTATTTTTTTTTTGAAATTTACACCATGAAAAGAATCAAATCAACTTATCTATTCCTCCTCTTGTGCTGTTTTTCCACTACTCTATTGGCAAATAATGATCCCTCTGAATCCAATTATCTAATGGTCGTAAAAAACTTTTCCGTTTTTTTTAGTGTTGCCGAAGCATCCGAAGAACTAACGGAATATGGAATAGTTGCCGATCCTTCTCATGGTACTATTGAATGGAATTCAGACAATACCATCAGTTATATACCCAACAAAGATGTATGTGAAGAAGTAGATGCCTTTACTTATTTTTATTCCAATGGAGAAAATTTAGATACACTAACGGTCTATGTTGAAATTTTATGTGAAGCATTAACTATTATCAATGGTTTTAATATTGTGGAAGAAGAAAAGGAAGAAAAAGATCCAAATACTTTTACGATTATTGGAATTGAAAATTTCCCTAGAAATACGCTCTATATTTTTAATGATACGGGCAATCAAATTTATTATAAAGAAGGTTACTCCAATGAATGGGATGGAACCAATGAAGGCTATCCTTTACTAGAAGATACGACGTATTACTATGTTTTCAATGATGGCATTGGTAATACTTATTCAGGATATATCAATGTAAATTGATCAGGTAAAACAAGAAAATCAAATATTATAGGGTTTCTGGCTTGCGCCAGAAACCTTTTTTTATATCAATAAATCAGTTTCTAAATTTGTTCATCAATAAGCAAAGTGTCGATAAAAGTTTTCTTTTATGGACAAGAGTTTGTATTTTGAAGCAATTCAATATTCATTAATTGCTTATGTCAAAGACACCATCCAAAAAGTTATATGATCTTATCCATTCTCTTTCGGGTTCCGAAAAAGCGATATTTCAAGCTATTTGTCAATAAAAATGGGATGGAGAGCAGCAACAAATACATCCAATTATTTGATGCCATAGAAAAGCAAAACGTCTTTGATGAAGAAGCCTTACAAGAGCAAATTTACGCCAATAAACCGATTCAGAGTCGAAAATATTCTGAACTGAAATCCTATCTCTACGAGCTTATTTTGAAGTGCCTTCAAAATTATGATGAAAAAACATCTATTGATTATCGGCTAAAAAGCATGCTCCAAAACATTCGTGTTTTATACAAAAGAGGGCATTATGATGATTGCAAAGATATTATTTATAAAGCAAAGAAAACGGCCTATAAATACGAATCATTTACGGTCATCTTCGAATTGCTCCATTGGGAAAAACAGATTGGCTACACCTTGATTGACCTTTCTTTTTTTGACAAAGAATTGGAACGTATCGACCAAGAAGAAAAAGATTGTTTGCTCCGACTACAAAATTTATCTGCTTATAGAAACACTTTTTTAAGCTTGTATAAAATACTCAAAAAAGCAGCTTTTTCGGACCGAGAAGAAATAAAAATTCAGCTCCAAGAATTGATGGACTCGCCTTTGTTGGTTCATAAAGACGCTCCTCAATCGCATCAAGCAAAAATTCTATATTATCGCATCACTTCGCTTTACCATTATGCAAGAGGTGCTTATGAGCAATTTTATCAAGATAGCCGTCAGCTACTTGAATTGATGGAATTGAAGCCTTACTTTTTGAAAGAAGATGTATCGGAATATATCTCCGTCATCAGCAATCATACGGTGAGTTGTCGGCGTATGGGAAAATATGAAGAATGGGAAGAAATTAATGAAAAACTCCTACAAATAAAGCCTAAAACGCATGATGACGAACTAAAAATACATCGACAATACTATCAAGGTCGCTTTTCTTGGTGTATTCTAACGGGTTCTTTCCAAAAAGGCAAACAAGCTTTGGAGCAACATTTGGAAGAAGTAAAGCAATTTGACCCACAACTTTTTGCTCGTAGTGTTTTCTATTTTCAATATTTTCAAATCTATTTTGGAAATGATAATTTTGATGAAGCACTCAACTATCTCAATAAATGGCTCAACCAACCTAAGAGTTTGGAACGCCAAGATTTACAAATATTGGCTCGCCTACTCAACCTCATTATCCATTACGAAATTGGCAATACGCTTTTGCTAGAATCGCTCCTTCGCTCGACGTATCGCTACCTCAAAAAAGTAGACAAACTCCGCCCAATCGAACGCAAGATTTTGACTTTCATCAAAAACTCTACAAAAGTTTATAGTAAAAAAGAAATGCAAGCTTATTATATAAGCTTGCAAAATGATTTGGATGATTTATCTGAATCGGGTAAAATGGGCCCTTTTGATTTGGCGGCTTGGTTGGATAGTAAAATCAATAATAAACCATTTGAACAGATTGTTCAAGAAAAATTCAAAGCTATACAAGCTAAAAAATTGGATTCATTATAAGCCTTTTTTATCATTAAAGGCGCTTTCTGCATTTTCACTATCTAGTGGTTCTCTTATATCTATATCATCTTCAATGATATAAACTTTACTAGTTGAAAATTTCGTTGGTCGTATCAAATAACCTCCTTTGGTATTCAATTGTTGCTGGTCGGTCAATTGGGTCGTTTGTAATTCTTTGAGAGAGCGTCTTTTCTTTTTCATAATCCAAATTTTTAAAAAATAAATAAAGTCAGTAGTACTGATTATTTCTGCTAATTTAAATATACAAATTATTATTCAGCTACACTGACTTTAAAACGACAAAAATCAGGTTTCTGGATCTAGTAGACTGCAAGACCGTCAGACCGTTTCTTACGAAACTGCGAGAGGTCAGACTTATAAGGTTGACAAAAAGGGTCAACCTTATAAGTCTGACCTCTGATAGAAAATTTCAATTTTCGGTCTAACGGCTGGCCGTTTCTATTCTTTATTCGCCAATTGCCCACAAGCCGCATCTATGTCTTTTCCTCTACTCCGTCTTACGGTTATCATGACTCCTTTGTCTCGCAAGTGCTGTGCAAATAAATCAATATTCTTTTCGCTCGATTTCAAAAATGGTGCGCCATCTATCGGATTATATTCAATGATATTGATTCGGACAGGAAAGTGTTTACACAACTTAGCCAGATTGGCAGCATCTTCGAGGCTGTCATTGAAATTCTGAAAAGCAATGTATTCGTAACTGATTCGGTTTTTTGTTTTTTGATAAAAATAAATCAAAGACTCCATCAAAACCGACAAATTATTTTGCTCATTGATGGGCATGATTTCGTTTCGTTTGGTATCATCGCCTGCGTGTAGCGACAATGCCAAATTGAATTTGACATTATCATCCGCCAATTTCTTAATCATCTTGGCGATTCCTGCGGTACTCACGGTGATGCGTCGAGGCGACATTCCCAAGCCGTCAGGCGAAGTAATGCGCTCGACACTTTCGAGTACATTTTTATAAGCCAAAAGCGGTTCTCCCATTCCCATATAAACGATATTCGTCAGTGGATGCCCAAAGGTTTCGATAGCTTGTTGATTCACCAAAACAACTTGGTCGTATATTTCGGCAGCATCCAAATTTCGAATCCGTTTCATGCGTCCTGTTGCACAAAAAGTACAAGCCAAACTACAGCCGACTTGTGAACTCACACAAACCGTAAAGCGATTGTCGGACGGAACTGGAATCAAAACCGATTCTATCAAATGTCCGTCGTGCAATCGAAATCGAGATTTGATGGTTCCATCCAAACTCTTTTGTACTTTATCGACGACGATGGCATTTATCACAAAATGCTCTTCCAAGCTTTCCCGCAGTGCTTTCGACAAATTGGTCATTTCCTCAAAAGATCGTGCGCCTTTTTGCCACAACCATTCGTAAATTTGCTTGGAACGAAATTTCTTTTCGCCCATACCAATCAAGGTCGATTCTAGGTCGATTTTGGAGAGTTGTCGGATGTCTTTTTTATTGGTCATAATAAGTTCTTAGTATTGCGATATTCCATGTATGATGTTATAACGTAAAATTATATCCTCCGTATTTGTATGAGTTGAGCCGTTGTGAATTTGCCAGAAAATATGGTGATATATATATTGTTAGGCGTTTTTTATCATATCTTCTCAATCTTCTTAATTAATTGAAGTCCTTTAGCTTTAAATTTTACAATTTCTGGAAGATAAACTTTATATCCAAAGAATTGAACAGTTGCTACTCTGGTTTTATAGTCCTTGCTTTCCAAAGCATAATTAATAAAATCTTCGGTTAAATTTAATTGTATGTAATCAAACCACCAATCATAGTTCTCTTTCCAATGACTGAAATTTTCTTTATAATCTTTCGCTCTTAATTCATCATCTACTTTAATTTCCCATAATTGTACGTTGTAAAATTCGATTAATTCTTGCACCAAATCTTCTTTATCTTCGTTCAATCCGCCTTTAAATTTCTCCAATAAACTCACTCCTCTTGTAGTAAATGATAGCTCAGGAAAACCAAATATTAAATGTCCTATTTTAGGGTTGTTTTTATAATCTTCTCTCGTATATTTTGATTGTATTACGCTTTTGAAAATTGTATCAGATTGGCTATAAAATTCAATTACTTTGTCAATTTTGATTATATCATTTTTGAGGTCTTCTTTTACCTTATACAAGATTTGATCAAGTTCTTTATTTTGTTTTCTATTTTCATTCCAATTATTAATTGATACAGCGATTAATATTCCTATTACTACCAGGAATATTTCTCTGATTACATATAATATAGAGTTTGATTTAGTTTTTTTCATTAATTAGTATGCTTAATTCAGTATCTGTTTATTCAATTATTTTGAAACAAATTTTATTCTCTTAGTCATTCGATTTCTTCAAATTACGCCTAATATTCTAACAAACTGAATTCCCCACAAGCTAAAGCTTATGCTACTTTGGTTTTTTTTAAAAATCAACTAAATAACGTTTAGTTGCCTACCGATAGGCGGCTATTATTTTATATACAGTGTCCCTTTTTTTTTGTTCTATTTTTCTTTTTTCTGAGCATCAATATATGTTTTATCGTTTTCTTTTTTTATTGACTTAATAATACTAGCAGTATCTAATGTCTTTAACTGTTTTTTACTCAATCGAATTAATTCTTTTAGTCTCTCTGATTTGTCTATCCCTTTTTCGATTAAGACCGCATTAATATTCTCCATATTAGAAAGAACTACTAATTCATTTATACTTGCAAAATCTCTAATATTCAACCTTTTCTTTACATGGTTTGGGTTTGCTATTCTCCAATCTTTTGCAGAACATTTGAATATTGCAACATTTAAAATATCTGCTTCTTCAGCATATAAAATCCATTCTCTATTTTTAGTATAATTTGATTTAGGTATAATATGATCCTTGATTGCCTCAGTATGGATTTCATAATTCGTCTTTGCAAGAAGACGCTTTACATTCCATTCTAGATTAAATTGGTTATTTTCTTGTTCCTTAAGTCTCTGGAATTCTTTTAATAGCAATAGTTTAAACATAGGACTAATCCAAGAACCAAATTCAAATGCTAAATCTTTGTGTGCATAAGTTCCTCCATATCTGCCTGATTTTGAATAGATTCCGATTGCATTTGTGGCGGTTATCCACTTTTTAGGGTGTCAAGTTAAAACTATTTAGCCCTGCTTCTTTTCTAAACCTGTGTTGTGTGTCGTTTCTAATCTATCTTGATTTTAGGCAATGATAAGCAATTCATATAACCTATCATTAAGATGTATTGTTCTCTATCTTGTAAACTACCAGAAGTCGAAAAAGTAATAATTGGCAATTTCATCTTTCCGCCAAATTTATACATTTTCATTCTCATGAAATCATCCTCAATGCTTTCTTTTTCCATTACCTTTTCATCGTTTCCAAATTTTTTTATGATTCCGTAATAACTCTTCAGCATTTCTTCTTCATTATCAAAATACAATCTTATTCCTATATCATAACAGTTGTACTCTTCACTTTCCGATTTCTTTACCATTTCCATTTCACCTTTAGTATACTCAACATCTAAATATTCAAAATCTTTTATCTCACATTTCCATGATTCTATTTTTCCCCATATTGGCATCGATACTGAATATTGAAAATCCAATGCAGATTCTTCTATAATCTTTTCAATTCCATCATTCACTGGATAATTATTGAAAAGTTCTTCAAGTTCTTTTCCATATTCTTTTTGTCCTATATTCATTCCTATTAATGTTATACTTAATATTATATACTTTACCATGATTAACTTTATTTCCTCCTTTTATAAAATTCTAATGACACACAACATCCCAACAAACTAAATCCCCCACAAGCTACTTGCACGCCCACAAGCTAAAGCTTATGCTACTAATATTTAATACAAACATTCTTCGGCTCTGTAAAAAAGCGTAAAGCTTCTAGTCCGCCTTCTCTACCGACACCCGAATTTTTTACGCCACCAAATGGAGTCCGCAAATCTCGGAGCAACCAGCAATTGACCCAAATAATGCCCGCTTGGATGCGTTCTGCGAGTCGATGCGTTCTTTTTATATCTTTAGTCCAAATAGTCGTAGACAATCCGTAATCCGTGCCGTTGGCAAAACGGATGACTTCTTCTTCGGTATCAAATGGTGTAATCGTTACGACTGGGCCGAAAATCTCTTCTTGATTGGTTCTGCAATGAGGCGGCAAGCCTTCTATAATCGTTGGTTTCAGATAATAACCATCCGAAAATTCACCTTTTATTTCTATGGGTTCTCCTCCACACAAAATCTTCCCTCCTTCCTCTTTTGCCAATTCGATACATTCCTGCACTTTCTCAAAATGCGTTTTAGAGACAATCGCTCCCAAGTCGGTAATCTCTGCCATAGGATCGCCTACTTTCAAAAACTGCGTTCGCTTGACAAATTCCTTTCGGAATTTTTCATAAATCGCTCGCTCTACATAAATACGAGAGCCACACAAACATATTTGCCCATTATTGGCAAAAGAAGAACGCAAAGTTGTAGACATCATTTCATCAAAATCGCAATCCGCAAAAATGATATTTGGGTTTTACCTCCCAATTCTAAAGATAATTTTTTGAACATCGGCGCAGCCGTTCGAGCCAAATATCGCCCTGTAGATGTTCCGCCCGTAAAGGAAATGGCTTTGATTCTCGGATGTTCAACAATTGCTTGTCCTGCTCGGTTTCCATATCCGTGTACTATATTCAAAACCCCATCGGGCAAGCCTGCTTCTTTGCAGGCTTTTGCTAGCAAATAAGCAGTCATTGGTGTAATCTCCGAAGGTTTGGCTACCACGCAATTTCCCGTCGCCAAAGCGGGAGCTATTTTCCAACTAAACAAATAAAGCGGCAAATTCCAAGGCGAAATACAACCTACAATTCCGAGTGGTTGCCGCAAGGTATAATTGATTGCTTCGCCTTCCATCTGATGCGATTCGGACGAAAAGTGCAAAATAGCAGTTGCAAAAAACTGAAAATTGGAAACAGCCCGAGGAATATCTATCTTTCGAGCAACCGAAACAGGTTTACCCGAATCGGTACTTTCTGCTTTGGCAAACTCTTCGAGATTTTGTTCGATAATATCTGCCAATCGCTGCAATATTCGAAACCTTTTTTGAGTCCCACAAGTAGACCATTCAGGAAAGGCTCGTTCGGCAGCTTGTACGGCTCGTTCGACATCGGTTTCGCCAGAATCTGGTATATAAGAATAAACTTTTCCTATAGCTGGATTGTAGTTGTCTATATACTTTGCAGAATCGGCTTGTAAAAAAGCTCCGCCAATATAATTTTTTATATATTTATCTGGTGACATATTTTTTGTGTGTTAATTTTGCTGAACTAAACAAGACACTTTATACTCTAAATTTAATATTTTTTTCAGCAAACAGCTTGCTTTTTAACATAGCACCTGTTTACTCTTGCTAGTTAATCAAATTCAAAAATAGGCTTTCTTTTATGATTCAACAATTTTTAGTAAGACTCCTTTTATCTCCAATTTCAATCTTGTATGGTATTGGGGTGAGTTTTCGTAATTTTTTGTACCGAAAAAGATTATTAAAAGGTGTTGAATTTGATATTCCTACGATTTCGGTTGGAAACTTATCGGTCGGGGGCGCAGGCAAAACACCTCATATCGAATACCTCATTCGCTTGCTCAAGGATTATATTCATGTCGCTACTTTGAGCCGAGGCTACAAGCGAAAAACAAAAGGGTATCTTTTGGTGGAAGCCAATCATAATGCCGAAGTTGTGGGCGATGAACCTTTACAGTTTAAACGGAAATTTCCAGATGTATTGGTGAGTGTTGCCGAAAATCGAACTTTTGCGATTCCTAAGATATTGATGAAAAAACCAGAAACGCAAGTCGTCTTGTTGGACGATGCTTTTCAGCATCGTGCCATCAATCCTTTTTTGAATATCTTATTGACGGAATTCAATTATCCATTTACGAGCGATTATTTACTCCCTTCGGGTAGATTGCGAGAATGGCGTTCGGCTTATTTGCGTGCCAACGTAATTGTCGTTTCCAAATGTCCGCCACAAATAACAGCAGAAGATAAGGAGCGTTTTATCCAAGAAATAAAACCTTTGCAGCGACAACAAATCTTTTTTTCTTATTACGATTATTCCAATCCTTATTTCATTCTGAATCCTCGTTATCAGGCTCAATTGCAAGAAGATTGGGATGTTTTATTGATTTGTGCGATTGCTCGTTCGGAGTATTTGGTGGAGCATTTGGAGTCAAAAGTCAATTCCGTCAAAACCTTGTCTTATGAAGACCATCGCTATTTTACCAAGCACGATATGGCGCATCTCAAAATGACTTTCGATAAAATAGATTCCAAAAAGAAACTCATCATCACGACCGAAAAAGATGCCATGCGATTGGAATTGCATCGCCCTTATTTGGCAGAGCATCAATTGCCTATTTTTGCCATCCCCGTCGAGGTCAAATTTCATTTCAACGAAGGCGAACAATTTGATAATATGGTCAAAGGTAGTTTGTTGGAGTTTCGCGCGTAACTTAATTAATGCGTAATTTTTTAATGCGTAATGCCAACAACTATTTTAAAATTGGAATTGATGGAAGGCAATTTTGCTAAAATCCCCACAGAAACAAAAGAAACAATAGTGATGTTTAAACTTTGGATTGCCTTTCATCTTGAAGCTTTCTAAGATTAGAATAAACACACAAGAATCGTAATTTTGCCATCCCTGAAGACAGAGTCTTGCCAACGTTTTCGACGTAGCAGATGCTACGCCGAGCGTAGCTAACTTTCAACAATTATGAAAAGTATTATAATTTATTTACTACAAGTTATCATAGTATTTGGCTTAAGTACCTGAACAAAAGTAATCGTGTATTGAATTACAAAAACCGTAAGGTTTAAATAAAGCCATCTGTTTTTGTATCCCTGTTTTCTTTTGGTCACCTACTTATTACGTATTTATGGATATTCTCTATCCGCAAATGGTAATGAACTTTGGAAAGATGGAATCTTAGCAATTCTAATTGTATTATTTATATCATTTACTCTTGAAAAGTTCGGCGCTTTTAAGAAAAAACATTAATACAGAAGCAAATTTTTATTTTTCTTTGACTAAGATTCGATTCATTCTTATTGAATCTAAATTTGATTCTGCTTCCTTAATTCTTTTTAATAAAATGGATTTCTCCCCACTCATCAAGTTATACTCATTCTCATTTTTTACTAATTTTATTTTAATCTGATATTGTGATTTATCCTTTAATTCAAGCTCATAAGGCAAATATCCAAACACACTAAATTTTAATGTTACTGGAAAGGTCAACCTTTCAATATTTATCTTTGTACTATCTATATTCCATGATTGGCTTTCGAATCTACTTTCAAAAACATCGCTACTTATCGCTTCTATTCTGCCTTTGAAATTCTTAATGTCTCTCTCATCGTCGTACAATTTAATCTTAATATAATTTAAATTGAGTCCAAAGGCATTTCCAAAAAACTCATGTTTCACTTCATTATATGGGCTTTTTTTAATTTCATAGTTCGGTTTTTTTTTAGTTTTGGGTGGTTCAAATTTCAAGATAATTTTATTCTTTTCAACTATATATTTTCCTTGACCTTTTGAAGTTCCTGTATCAATCCAATGCAAATATTCAAATTTTGAATGCTGCATTATTTCCAATCTCTCATAAACCCAGCCATCATCATCGTAAGAATAAACACCCTTTTTTAATCTCTTGCTACAAGAGTTTAAAAAAACGATACAAAAGATTAATATAACTGCTAATATTATTCTCAATTAGCTGATTTTTTATTATTTAATGCGTAATGCCAACTATTTTAAAATTGGAATTAATGGAAGGCAATTTTGCTAAAATCCCCACAGAAACAAAAGAAACAATAGTGATGTTTAAACTTTGGATTGCCTTTCATCTTGAAGCTTTCTAAGATTAGAATAAACACACAAGAATCGTAATTTTGCCATCCCTGAAGACAGAGTCTTGCCAACGTTTTCGACGTAGCAGATGCTACGCCGAGCGTAGGTTTTTTATCGAGTAATGCTCTAACGCGTAACGTAAGGGTTATTCATTACACATTTTTAACTGCCTTCGGCAGTAGAACATTACGCATTATTAAAACTGTTTCAAAAAATCCCAAATCCGTTGCGTAAAGTCACTCCCTGCACCACCAGCCAAACCATGTGTACCGCCTACCAAAATGTGATAACTCACAACCACTCCACTATTGCAATTTTCATAAAAATAAGAATTGACAGGATAGCTTCCCCAAGTGTCCGTTGTAGTGGTTGTAGGACTCGCATCGCAAGAAAATTCCATTGCCCAATCCTCCGCACTTGCTTGAGCGGATAGGAAAGTTTGTCCGACCGCAGAAGTCCCACCATTGACAGGTATGAGTCCATCGCTATCGCCATTGATTTGATAAACGGCGACTTCTCTTGGTGGCGTTATCAAAGCTTGGTTGACATTCATTTGGCTTACAATGGGTGCAATGGCATTGAAATAAGCTCTTTGTCTCGCAAATTCATTGAGAATCGCTGCGCCATTGGAACTACCTATTCCATATACTTTTGTCAAATCGACATTATCGTAAGTAGCCAATTGAGCCATCACTAGATCTATAAACTCTAGCTCATCGGCATTGCTATCTTCTGGTCCCAAATTCCAAGCATTATTAAAACCTTGTGGATAAATTCCGATGACATTTTCATTATCAATGATTGTGTTCAAATCTTGGTTGTTCAGATAGTTTGCTCCTGTTCCACCATTTCCATGAAAATAAAACAATAAAGGATACATCGCATTTGGGTCGGTTGTCGTGGGCGCACGTACAGAAACCAAACGGTCTTCGACCACTCCATCTATTATTTGTGGAATCGTAAAAGAAGATTCGCCCGCAGGCAATAAATTCCCGCTCCCACAATCCTGTATCTCCGCCAAAAACTTAGCTCCTAATTGTATTTCAAAACCATCATTGAGGCAAATACTCGCTCCTGCAAAATAATTCACGCTATCCATAGCAGAAATTATCGCATTAGAAGTCAAGGTATCTCCTGCTTCAAAGGTGTTATTTCCCAAAATATCAGGTACATCCAAATTGGGTGGGCAATTCATCGGAGGAGTCGTACAAGGATCTGTTCCATCTAAGAAAAAGCCCATTTCCCAATGGTCAACTGTCCCTGTAGTTGTAATTGGACTACTAAAAGAAATCGCCAATTGCCAAGTTCCATTGAGGTCTTGACCATTATTGAAATTAGCAATTGGTTCTATCGGTTGATAAAAAGTAGGGTACGGAGGACTTGCCGTACTTATATCATTCATGGAGTTCAAAGAAAAGCCAGTATTATCAAAACTTGTTCCTGAGACTTGATTTTCAGTCAATAAAACTGTCGTTCCATCGGGTGCGACTAGCGAAATGGAAAGGCTTGCCAAATCAGGATGTGTAATATCCATGCGAGTACCATCGGTAATATGGTTGCAGGTGAGTCCTGTAGCTGTAAGCGGGAAATAATTGGTTACTACTGTATTGTCTATCGTTCCTCCTGTTCCAGCGACAATCGTAAATTGTGCTGGTAAAAAATGGATGCTACAAAAAAAGAATACAATAGAAAGTAGTTTAGTGTGTGTAGAAGACATACTTTATTTTTAGATTTAATCTATTATTTAGGTTGGACTAAAGTGTTCTAAAATTACAGAAAAAATATGACTTCCTTTTAACCGCTGAGAAAACTGAGTTGAGTCTTCTGACACTGCAAGCTAAGCCCATATTTGATAAACCAGTAAGCTTCCAAAATACGCCACAAGCGTCATATATACAAATTGAACAATAGGCCATTTCCAGCTTTTTGTTTCCCGATAAACGACCGCCAATGTTCCCATGCACTGCATCGCAAAGACGTAAAAAATCAATAAAGACAAAGAGGTAGCCATCGTAAAAACGGGTTGGTTCGTATGAGGATTTATTTCTTGTGCCATCCGCTGACGGATAGTCAGTTCATCGTCTGTACTACCAATACTATAAATACTTGCCATTGTTCCTACAAAAACCTCTCTTGCTGCAAAAGAAGTCAATAAGGCAATGCCAATTTTCCAATCGAAGCCAAGGGGCTTAATGCAGGTTCGATGGCTTTTCCAAATTTCCCTGCAAAGGAAGCTTCTAGTTTCTTGGAAAGCAATCAAATCGGCAGTTGCTGTTTCATTTAGTTGCTGTGTGGTGGCTTGTGCGGTGGCTGCTGCTTCCGCTGGTTGCATGTGTCCAGGCATACTATAATTCGCCAAAAACCACAATACAATAGACACTATTAAGATAACTTTTCCCGCTTCTAGCGTAAAGGTTTTGACCTTTTCGTATACCATTTAGTAAAACATTTCGAGCCATCGGTTTTTGGTAAACAGGCAACTCTATCATCAGATAACTTTGTTCATCTGATTTCAAAATATATTTAAAAACCAAAGCCGCCAATAAAGTCGCCACAATCCCCAAAAGGTATAAACCCATAAATGCCAAACCTTGTGCATTGAGTCCCATAAAAGAGCTGTTGGCAGGCACTACAAATCCTATCAAAATCGTATAAACGGGTATTCTCGCCGAACAACTTATCCAAGGCGTGACTAATATCGTAATGAGTCGTTCTTTGGCATTGCTAATCGTTCGAGTAGACATAATGGCAGGAATGGCGCAAGCTCCTCCTGATATGAGGGCAACAATACTGCGCCCATTGAGTCCAAATCGCTGCATGAGTCCGTCGAACATAAAAACAGCCCGAGCCATATATCCTACTTCTTCTAATAAAGAAATCAAGAAAAATAGAATGGCAATTTGTGGAATAAAAACCAATACGCCACCCAGTCCTGCCAATATTCCATCGGCAACCAATCACTTATCCAACCTTCGGGCAAAATCGCTCTACTTTGTTCGCTGAGGTAGCCAAAAAAGCCCTCTATCATGTCCATCGGTACACCTGACCAAGAATAAATGGCTTGGAATACAAATAACATAAGCGCGAAAAAGATAAGGGGTCCAAAAAACCGATGTGTAATCACATTGTCGATTTGGTCACTCCAACTAGCTTCTGCATTCTTCGGTCGAGTCTCTGTTTTTTGGATAAAAGGAGTGAAAGTATTGAAACGCTGCATCGTCTCATTGATTTGAGCACGAAGACGCTCAAATTTCAAGGATTGATTGATAGCCGAAAGCTGTTCTCGCTGATTTTCAGAAAGCGAGGGCAACCATTCCTGATGATGCGCCAATAGCAATAAGTGATAATCTGAGTATTTAGCAGAACTCAATTCCGACAAATTCTCGTCTTGTCGAATGAGTTGGATGATTTTTTTTTCGCTCTCTGTAGGTTTATAAAAAGAAGGTCGAGTGGTCTTTTTCCCCAATTCTACTTCAATCGTTTCCTTTAGCAAATCCATGTTTAAACCTGTACGACCACTGGTATTGATGACAGGAATTTGTAGCAATTGACTAAGCTTAGCAATATCCATTGTCAATCCTTCTTTTTCTGCTATATCTGTCATATTGAGTAACAAAACAACAGGCAATTGCAAGTCTATTATTTGTGTCAACAATAATAAATGTCGCTCCAATGAAGTGATATCTGCAACATAGACAAGGAGGTCTGGATAGGAATTATCTTTGGGATTGCTTAGTGTGGTGACGGCTATTCGCTCGTCTTTAGAGTTCGGATACAAACTGTATGTCCCCGGCAAATCTATCAAGTCAATAGATTTATTTGGCAATACTACAGTTCCTGTTTTCTTATCGACCGTTACGCCTGGAAAATTGCCCGTTTTTTGATTTAGTCCAGTCAGTAAATTGAAAATCGTCGTCTTGCCACAATTCGGATTCCCAACCAGTGCAACTGTTGCTGTTTTCTCAATAGTTGAATTCATTGTACAAATATATTAGCAGCTTCTTCTTTACGAACAGCTACACTTAGATTGTTTATCTTCAAGTAAAAATTACTCCCAAAAGGTGATTTTCGAATGACTCGAATTTTGGCATTGGGCAAAATCCCCATAGACAACATCCGTTGTTCTATCTGTTCGTTTCCGTAATGGGAAATCGAAAAATCTATATTAGCATCTATGTTTGCTACTGAATTTGCCATCAATTTTAAGCTTAGCTTATTTAGATTTAATCTTATTTAATGACACAAATTTAACAAATGCTGTTTATTCTACAAGAAAGATTCTTATTGTTTATAAAAAAGAATCCATCCTTTTAATTTTTGACCAACTTCCCTTGCAATAATTGCCCCTCATTTTTTATCGTATAAAAATAAATGCCTGAAGGGAATTTGCTCAAGGAAACTTCTTCTAATACGTTTCCTTTTGAAATAGTTTTGGAAAAAACCAATTGTCCGTTAGTTGCATAAATGGACAAATCCGATACTGTTTCCAAATTGGACAATTCGAAAATAACCTTCGACTCAAAAGGATTGGGATAAGTATGTACCACAGCTTTTTGCATTGTCAATTCCTCATTAGAAGTATATTCCAAAGCCAGCTCGACGGCTGCCAATACATTTATATTTCCATAGCCATAGGTGTGATTGGGTACGGTCAAAGAATCGATTCCGCCGCAGCCCTCATTAGAGAATTTTGGGCGAGCGGTTTGTTCCAAAATAGATTCAATTGCCTCTACTTGTCCTGCCAAAGCTGGATTGGCAGAAATAATCAAAGCAACTGCACCAGCTACATGCGGCCCTGCCATACTCGTTCCACTAAAATTGGCATATCCGCCACCTCGTATGGAGGAACGAACATTCGAGCCTGGCGCACAGACATTGGGTTTCAATAAAAAAGTGACACTATCCAATTTCACGGCTGGGCCTCGACTACTAAAACCCGAAATCGTATCATTGTCTCGGATAGATCCTACCGTAAAACTGCCTTCATAAATAGCCGACGGATTGCTAACCGAACTACAACCACTTCCTCCACTATTTCCTGCCGAAACAACGACGACTATTCCCGATGCTTTCACATTATTGACCACCGATTCCATCATAGAAATGTGAAGCGAATCACAACCTTCGATGGCTGGACATCCCCAAGAATTATTGATAACATGTGGTGCTTTGCTCGGGTCTGGGTTTTCATTATCAAGGTCGGTTGGTGCAATAAACCATTCGTAACATTCGATATAAGAAGCAGGCGTTCCCCAACCTCGTTCCATATTGCGGCAAGCCATCCATTTGGAACCAGGTGCAACACCTATTTGATTGCCTGTGCCATCGTCTCCAATCATTGTTCCCATCGTATGTGTTCCGTGATTATTGTCATCACAAGGAATGGCTACATCCAAGCCACAAGGATTGTGGATGGCCTCCAAAGTAGAATCTCCATGCAAAGGACTGATTTCCCGAATAGCATCGTGCCAGTTGTAATCATGTGTCGCCAACATTGTCGTGCTGTCCCAACCTCTATACGCATTGATGAGTGCAGGATGTTCCCACTCGTAACCTGTATCTTGTCCTCCTATGACTACATTTTGCCCCGTAAAACCCATCGCCCACACATCGTCTGCATTGATATTTTGTATTCCCCATTCGGTAGCCGAACCACCTCTGTAATCTGTCAGGTTTTCCTCGTCTAGAGCTTCCATTTCAATTTGAGGATTATGAATAATATGCTTCACTTCCGCTAGTCGAGCAATTTTTTCTAAAGTTTGTAAATCCCCTTTTGTGTGAATGGCATTGACCACAGAAAAGGAACGATAGTATCTTTTTTCTTCTCCTAATAATTCCAAAACTTCTACTTGACTTTGCTCGGCTATTCGCTTCAATTTTTGGTAAATAAAATTAGCTCGTTCGGTTTTATTTTGGAAAACTTGAGCGGCTTTGGTATCCGCTTGATTTTGAAAAATCACGATAAAATCAACTTCTTCGCTACGCTCCAATTCTTCTAATACTTGTGGTGCAATTTTTTGCTGCCAAAGTTCATTGTTTGGCAAATAAAAAGCAGTTAATACTAAGGAAGTTAAAACGACAAAAAGGCTTATCTTTTTAGACATAAATTGAATGATTTTTTATTTTTTTTGTAAAATACAATTTATCTTTTTGTGATGTTTTTTTAATTCTTGTAGTGTATTACAGCTTGCGGTTTTTTCCAACAAGCTCCTTTCCCTAAACGTTAGTCTAACTTGTTGCATCCCCAAGTTTAGAGTATCTTTTAATTTGTATCGGATTGCGGCTAAAGTCCGCCCTCCGATTGAAACCCTTTAGTCGGAGGGCGATGTAAATCGAAGTCCGACAGTAAAAAAAGTATGCACCACTATTTTACAAAAGTTTTTCGATTAGAGCCAAATTATTGGTATATCTAGTCAATAAAGTGATGTACTTTTTTTGTAAATCCATTTTGCAAAATTATAGTATTTTTACAAAAAAATTATTAAATGAAGTATACATCCCAACAACAAAGAGAACTTTTCGATTTATCGAAAAAATTATTGAAGAAAGATGCCCTTTCTAACAATCCAAAAGAAACTGTTCAGCAATTGCATCAAGCCATTATTTTCCATGAGTGGAAATATTATGTGCAGAATGATCCTGTCATCAGCGATTTTGAATACGATAGTTTATTCAAAAAATTGGAAGCTATCGAAGCCGTTCATCCCGATTTAAGAACGCCCGATTCGCCTACGCAACGAGTTTCGACTGACCTCACGAGCGACCTTGCCGCAGTAGAACATTTGGTCCCAATGTTGTCTTTGGACAATTCTTATAATGCAGAAGATTTGAAAGATTTTGACGAGCGCATCAAAAAATTGTGCTTGCTCGAAGAAGCAATAGATATTGAATATGTGGTTGAACCAAAATTTGATGGTGGAAGTATTGCCTTGGTGTATGAAGATGATTTGCTGATTCGGGCGGCTACTCGTGGCAATGGTAAAAAAGGCGAAGAAATGACCCTCAATGCCAAAGCGATGCGAACTATTCCTTTGCGAGCTGGTTTTTCTAAAAAAGGTATCCAAAAAGTAGAGCTGCGAGGCGAAGCCCTCATTCGAAAAGATAATTTTGATAAAATAAATGCGCAACGTGTCAAAGATGGCTTATCGCTTTTTGCGAACCCTCGTAATGCTGCCACAGGTGGTTTACGAATGAAAGACCCGAATGAAACGGCAAAACGTGGTTTGGAAGCTTTTATTTATCAGTTGGGTTATGCTGCCGATGCTGCCGATAAAAATGTTTTGAATCAATTTTCGACACATAATGAAGGTATTGAGTTTTTAGGTAATCTCGGTTTTAAAGTGCCTATTATTGAACGAAAAGTGTGTAAAAACATTCAAGAAGTTGCCGATTTTTGTAAATATTGGGAAAGCAAAAGGGAAGGCTATGATTATGAAATTGATGGCATGGTCGTAAAGGTGAATGAACTTTCTTTACAAGAGAAATGTGGTTATACGAGCCATCATCCACGCTGGGCAATTGCGTATAAATTCAAGGCCAAACAAGCGACTTCGAAGCTCGTCTCTATCGACTATCAGATTGGAAAAATTGGTTCGGTTACGCCTGTTGCCAAGATAGAACCTGTGCAATTGGCAGGCGTTACGGTCTCTTCTATTTCCTTACACAACGAAGATTTTATTCAGAGCAAAGACATCCGTATTGGCGATACGGTCTTGGTCGAACGAGCGGGCGATGTGATTCCTTATATCGTAAAAACGATGGAAGATTTACGGGATGGAAGTGAAGAACCAATCGTTTTTCCGACGGAATGTCCGAGTTGTAGTACGCCACTTATTCGTGCCGAAAACGAGGCGGCTTGGCGTTGTACCAATCCGACTTGCGAAGCGCAAGTCATTCAAAAAATGGTTTTCCACGTCTCCAAAAATGCGATGGATATTGATGGTTTTGGAAAGTCTTATGTCGAGCGTTTTTATGAATTGGGTTGGATAAAAGACTTGGCGGATATTTACCATTTGGATTATGAAGCGATTGCCCAACAAGAAGGTTTTGGAGAAAAATCTGCTATTAATTTGCGTAAAGCCATTGATAAAGCGAAGCAAAATCCGATTCATCGTTTGTTGCATAGTTTGAGTGTGCATCATTTGGGGAAGAAAGCTTCGAAATTGCTCGCAGAAGAAATAAATCATGTCCTTGATTTGGCAAAATGGACGCCAGAAGATTTTACCAATATAAAAGACATTGGACCCGTTGTAGCCGAAAATGTATTGGGCTTTTTTGGCGATGAAAACAATATCGCTTTGCTCCAAAAAATGGAAGCTTTGGGTGTCAATATGCACCAAACGGAAGCCGACAAACCCATTCAGGTAGCTGCGGATGCGCCACTGATTGGGAAGACGATTTTGTTTACGGGATCTTTGCAAAAAATGGGTCGCAAGCAAGCCCAACAATTGGCAACCGAAGCGGGCGCAAAAAATATCAGTGCGGTTAGTTCCAAATTAAATATACTCGTTGCAGGCGAAAAAGCAGGATCGAAACTCAAAAAAGCAACAGCTTTGGGAACAGTAGAAATTTTGACCGAAGATGAATTTTTGGTATTGATAGGAAGGGAATAAGGGATTTTAGAATTTAGATTTATCTCTAAAAAAATGTATCTTGTTTTTAGATAAAAAAATATACTTATGAGTAAAGAAATTAGCAAGAGTCCTGAAATGATAGAAAAAGAGGCTCGAATTGAAATCCTGAAAAAGGATATAAAAAAACAACGGACGACTCTCAAGCGACTCAAAACACGCTTGAAAAACACCAAGCAAGAAATCACCGATATTCAGAGAACAGTGACGTCTGCCTATATGCGGATGATGGACAAGATGATGCAGCTAAAAGCGGAAATAACGGAATCTCTCAAACGATTGAGGAAGCTTAATAATATTTCTAAGGACGAAAAAAAGGAGATAGATTTCTTTATCAAAGATTTGAACGATGTCTCTGAAGATGAAGATTTTGAAAATTACGAGGAATACAAACGTAAAATGGAAGAAGGCGACTTCGACTTTGATAAAGAAACCCGTGCCAAAATGCGAGATATGTTCCAAGAGTTTCAGGTAAAACCTGATGAAAAAGAACAACGAAATATCCGCAAAGTATTTATCAAATTATCCACTAATTTCCACCCAGACAAAGCTAAAAACAAAAAACAAGCAGAGGACTATCATGTCTTGATGCAACAAATCAACGAAGCGTATCAGTCGGGAGATATTGATAAATTATTGGAAATAGAACAAATGTATCTTGGCGCTGAAACGATTGATTTGTCTACGCAAGCGGTTACGGTTGATATCTTAGAACAAGTTATCAATCGATTGGAACGAGATCTTGGGTTTATCAAAAATCAGATCAGTCGAACGAGCGATGAAATCAAACAATTGCGTTCTTCGGAC
>CANNZV010005209.1:0-29902 GCA_947561585.1 Caprella mutica | reverse complement strand
AGACGAATGGATCAGTTAGATTAAGTACTGAAATCACTCAATTCCCTTTTATGCATCCCCTTTATCAATTCTTAATAACCCAGAACAATCAATATCTCAAAGTCTATTATTTTAAGCTTAATGGTGCTAGCAACTAGAAACAGGACAGAAGATTGCTATAAGTATAAGATTGAAAAGGCTATGATTTATAATTATTGTCAACAAAGGGCCGGTGTTTAAATGTTTTCCACTTTTATAAAGTAAAATATCGAGTATATCCAATTATGCACTTTATAATACAAAATAAAGCATTTCGTGTATGAATTTTCTGTGAATGAAATGTCTGTACACGATATTTGACAATGAAAATTTAAAAGAATATATATTTTAAGCGCTAAATCGTCATAGCGATATATACATATGACATATGAAGAAGCTCTTTCGAAAGAGAATTAAGTCAATTTTATATACAAATTTATATATAATTTTATCGATCATTTATTTCACTGTTAATTAAAGCTTAATAAAATTGAAAAGGGTAAGTTTTTACCTTTCAATGTTGCATCTTTACAATTTATACCTTTTCAAATTTGAATTTTATTAGTTTTATAAGTACCTAAGTAATTTGAAAATCTTCTCGTATTGAGTTCTATACTACTGCAGATAATCAGAAAAGTTATTGGTTATACAATATATTACATAATATCTTACTTCTTTTTCTCCCAATTTTTTAAATTCATTTTCTAAACTCGTTTGTTAGAATAGTTATCGTTTCTTTTCTGTCGTAACGTCTCAGTACTCGGACACTCACAGTACTCGAAAAGTGGGTGTTAACACAGGTCATGACAGGTCAATCAAAAATTACTAAGGGTTAAATTGGTTCGAAAGCTATGTCACTTTCAGAGTACTTTTAGGGCCTCCGCACACGAGCGTTTCTTCGCCGCAACGTGAAATGAACGCAGACGCATGGCCAGGGCACACGAGCGTCGTTCTGAGGCAACAGAAAATAAACTCAGATGCATAGGGAGTGACATGCAGCATGTACCAGTCACACTATACCTAACTAGTCACACTCTAGGCTATCTAACTAATCACACTATACCTAACTAGTCACACTGTACGCTATCTAACTAGTCACACTATACCTAACTAGTCACCTATACCTAACTAGTCACACTGTAGGCTATATAATAGGGTGGGCCACAAAATAGAGGTTTTGGACAAAAATCAGAATCTTCATATGGAATAGTTATAATAAGTTGATATGCTATAAAAGAAAATTGCATGCCAATTTCCAGGCCGTTTCTCGATATTTTTGAGTTGCTCCAAAACATTTGAAATTTTGTACAAAGTGATATTTTCCTATTAATTTTGAAATTTTCGATTTTTTTTCTGTGGAATAGGTAAAACTACTAGTTGGCACGTTAGGAAAAAACACAACTTGCAAAATTGCAGATTAATATTTGATACTTTTGAGTTGCCCCGAGCACTTTTTTTATGAAATATATTACTATTACAATATTTCTAATAAAATTTGGTTTCTAGAGCAATCATGCTGTTATTGTGATAAGATAGAAGTGATTTAATTCTTAAAATAACTTTGTGAATTGTATTTATTTCATTTTATAAAAGCATTTATCAATATTTTCGAATTGCAAAAATTTCAAATTTACTCGGATTTCAGCAATTCGCTTAATCAACTTTTTTGTGTTCCAAATATTGAAATGTTGGTTTATTAATCAATAATTAATGTTTTTGCTCAATTTTTTGTATATAAATTTCCTTATTATCTTCTTCATTGAGCACCAGACCTCCATAAGTGTGGAGCACTACAATGACTACAGTCTCCAGCGGTGCCTAAATTTGAACATTTTGGGGGCAACTGTAAACAATGTCGTACCCGTCTGATTTTCCAGCACAGACACCAAAATAAGCTCTTCTCAAGATATCTTCCTATTCTAAATGATAATAAATCAGAGTTAATGAGTTTTTTGCCAAAATGTAGTAAAAATCACCAAAAATGTTACTTTTCTGATATTTGAATCGCTTGGGGGCCACTGTTAATCATGTCAGAATTCACACAAATTTCAGCACACGTACCTTTACTTGTCATATCAACTTTATATCACTACTCCATAAGTAATTTCCAAAATGTTGTTTTTTGGTCCACCCTACTACATATATATCTAGTAACACTGTAGGCTATCCAATCAGTCACACTGTATATAAACGGATGGAATTTTTAAAGTAATTGTTATTGGTACGTATATCGGTTACCAATACGTATCGGTGCATATTCATTTAAAAAGTTTATATAAATTCATAGGGCTCAATCGATAAAAAAATACCTGATTTAACTCTGTCTTCTCGTTTTATTATTTCTTTGTAATATCTCAAAAACTATCAAAATGTAGGGACAAAAGTTTCTTTCTTTTATGTTCAATAAAAATGTTTCAATCTCTACTATTTAATTACAATTACCATTGAAATATGCCGCAACAAACCGTCCGTGTGCGCACCCACACGTAGATTATATAGAATTGACTGGTAATGCAGCAGTCACCATGCGCCAAGGGAACGCATTACACTGAGTCAAGAATTGTCCGTCACTTGACGGTGGTTCAAGAGACGCTCGTGTGCCCACATACCCGAGAGTTAATGCTATTTTAGGGTCACACGTCAATCGCCGGACGGCAAAGAACGCTCGTGTGCGGGGGCCCTTAGCAGTACCGGTTTAACATAGTAGCAGATGTAGCAGCTGCTACGGGCCCCGCGCTTCATGAAGACCCTGCGCTGGGTGGAGCTATTTTTTTTAATTCAGCAGATTTTCGAACGCCTGATACAGTAGGTACATCAGTGAGAAGGATATCAATCTTGCCAATTGCCGTGGACAGTGCTATGACAACAAGTCCAACATGAGTTGGAAATAGAATGTAGTAAGGGCACTTGTAAAAGAAAAAAATTGTACTGTTGCAAAATATGTTCCCTGCTGTGTTCATCCTTTGGATTTAGTTGGTGTATGGCTGTATGTGCTGCACAATCCTGTTCAGAATTTTTTTTGTTCTTTTAATTAGTTGAAAATATCTTCATTCTATGGTGCTTCAGGTAGCAGGTAAATTGCTCTAAAACAATTGCTCGAACGAACAACTGATCGAATGAACAACTCTTCGAATGATCTATCACTCAGATAATCAAAAAGTGTGAAATATAGTTATTATTAATTAACTATAATTAGAAACAGGAACGTTTAGGTGCAGCTAATCTATATGATTCCACTTAAAGAATAACTGACTTTCGGCAATAATTGATCGAATGAACAATATTCTGAATACTCAACTGCTTAAATAATCAAATTTCGAATGTAAAAGAAGAAGAAGAAGAGTTACCAAGATAAGGACTACCGAAATATGAAAAATTTAAAACGTGGCACGATTACCATAGGTCATGCTAAATACCTCGGGAGTTCCCCTAACACGAGTTGCTATGACCTAACATCCATCGTCGGAACCCAGTGATGCAATTGACTGACGAAAAAATGAATATTGTAGTACCCAGAATTGATGCAATAATTCCTGTTCTGTAAAAACATGGAAAACATGTAAAGTAAGATATGAATACAGTAATAGAATGATTAATATTAAATAGCGATGAAAAAAAATGAAATACAGTTATTATTAATTACTAATTAGAAATCAGGATGGTTAGGTGAAGCTAATTGAAGTGATTCAACTTCATTGTTTACTAACTTTTAATAATTCGAACACTGTGAGTAATATCATAATTCGAGCAATTGATAATTCAAGCTATTTGTGTTTTGATAAATTGTACATTCGATAAATTGTTCATTTGAGCAATTGTTTTCGAGAAATTTACCTAGAACCGGGGCTTCAAAATTTAGCATGATCCCTTGAGAATTTCAGACAGCAATTCAATAAGTTTGAGTCAGAGGCGTAGAAGCTGACTCAAGTGCAGTATTACCGACTAACAAGTACCAGAAGAATCGAAGGTGCGATGAGGATGTAAGCAAGGGGTGTTCAATTCCAGATGCAATGGATAATCAATCAACTAAAGACAGATTCCGGGTGGAAGTTTTCCTTGCAGTATTAGACAGCCTTACTATCTGCGCTGGAGCAATGTCGCCAGTCATACACCCAATTGAACACACAATTTTTTTTCTAAATCTGCAAACCCTAATCCCTGCGCAGATCAAAGAAAATGATATTAGACTTTTATACTTGGCTAACAGACCCCAGGATTTGGAAGATGGATAGAAAGATGGTCTACCTCCGTTTTCAGAATACAGAAAGTACTTTGCTGATGATTGCTCCTTTTCAGAACTGAACTATTTCAATTTGATTAAAGAAAACATTGACAATTTGTTACGCATTTATCTGTGAATGACGATAAAAAAATGTACTAGAGAGAGATCATTTTAAAACAAATGATCTTGATTAAAAACTATCTGTGAAACACGATACGGATAACTATTTAAGTCATTTGAATATTGATAGTGACGTCCTGAAGTCACCGAAATCATCTGAAATAATTGCCAAATTTGCAGAGATTAAAAGGCATTGGAGAGACAATTGAATGATATTGTTGAAGTTTTATATTTCTATTTGTAAATAATACATTTCATTATATAGACATCCGTTTTTTGTTGGTTCTAGGAAAATTCGATCTCGGAAATTTCAGTCTCGGAAGGATAAATGACCGTTATGTAGATTTTTGTATCCGCTAGTTTGTTAGGGGTGCTCTGCGATGTATCCAACTATAAGTTTTATTTATACATCAGACCAAAAATTCCGAACCCGTAATTTCCACTCAAATTATATTTTTTAAAAATTTCAAAACATGTGAAAATGACTAATGTTTCCTATCATTTTAAAACGTTCAATGATGTCATTTGCTAATAATAAATACGCTACACATTTTAGTATTCATAATTTCAAATTTTTCTTTTATTATTATTTGATAAAATCATTTTAAAAGGAGACCGAATAAGTACTATTTATAATTCATTAATATTAATCTACGTATCTATGGTACCAATTTATTATGCATATTATCGTGAAATGATGAATAGTGCAGATTCAAGGCAGTGGATACATTTTTTGCGGACACGATGTATATTAAAATTGACGAATGAATTTAAACTCGAATTAAATATTGGAATACAGTGAAACTCCTCAGTTTTAAGTATTATGGTACCTTCAAAACTCAAAGCCACTTCAGTTCTGAGGTGCACTAGATACTTTTCAGTAATTAAAACCATAGAAAACTATTGTTATTGAAGAATAACTTGACGCAATTCATGCCGTATATTGTTTTATATAATTTAAACATAGAAAAACTACTTCATAACTCAGGGACATTTCATGATTCAGATCCTTCATTACTTGAATCATAACACAGGAGGTTCACTTTACATTAAACTAATTCAATTATTTTTGAATCTATAGAAAGTGTTTACAGTACGAAAAGAGAAGATTTGATATAATCCTCAATAAACTTTAGCACAATCATACCTTTCAGAATTACCTCAAGTTGTCTCTTCAAATGATACTACAAAGGAATCGTGTTCAGAGAATTTCAATTTGGTACATGGTAAGTGTCTCTACTACAGCAATGAAAAGAAGCATTGGAAAGACGCAACTTATGATTGTGTTAGGAGAACCAGCACCCTCATCACCTTCAAAGATGTCATGGACTTGATGTCCTTCTTGCTCAATCTGCAAGAGTCAGGTTCGAATAATGTATTTAGAAATCGGAAAATTATAATCACTGATCGTTGGCTTACAATCGGTGATTTCATTCGATGGTTCAACGAATATCCAATCTTAATTTATCATAAATTCAAAACACTTATACTCTTCGTCAGACATTTAAAACCAAAGAGAGGAAGAATGCCTAAAAAAAGATTCTGTAAGTGTTATTCTGATTTTCTTAAATTTTCCTCTTCAGGACCTAAACATTACGAGTTTGAGATGTGGACCGGACACGCTTTTATGGATGAGAGTAACAGCAGGTTCGGTGAACTGGAGAATGACGCTCAGGTGAATGAAAATATTCTACTATGTCAAATGACAATTATTCTATTATAAAATGATAAATTTTGTAAAAGAGTAAAGTTATTTGGATACCTCCTCTCATTTGAGTGAAGTTATTCCACTGAGTACAATAATATGCATTTCTTATCAGCTTCATTGAGAAGGAAATACTTTGAATCTTAAACAAATTGAATGAAATTGAATGTGTACATTTCAAAATTTATATCAGACACCACCCTTATCAACATATTAATTTAAATGATGTTTTGGTTGCAGCTTTCACCAATGTTGAACAAGTACCATGCGAGACTTTCCTCCTCCGGTAGACTGTCCAATGTCAATCACGCTGCCATTGTTCCCCTAACTCGAGGGGAGTGTGATTTAAGGAAGTACAACTTCCTTTGCCAACAGCCAACTCTCTAATTCGTCATTTCATTTTAGGGAATAGTCTTAAGACTTAGAGATACGAATGCAATGTCGTACTTAACTTTCATAATTTTATTTACAACTATTGGTTGTTGTTCTAACTCTTCACTGTGCACTTTACTTACAACTATTGGTGGTTGTTTAAACTCTTCACTGTGCACTTTATTTACAACTATTGGTGTTTTTTTCAATTCTTCAATGTGCACTTTACTTACAACAATTTCTGGTTAATTCACAAAATTCTATAAAATTATAATACAAAAATATTCCATCATATTATAATATAAAAATATTCTATTCAATTATAATACATGATTATTCTATCAAATCATTAAATCATTGAGAAGAAGCTAATTTTTTTTCTTTTCTTCCATATTTTGAGGCCACAACAATAAAGTTTATGAGGAAATTGGGAAAAGTCATTATTTGAACTTAGAGATAACACATCGTGAAATATAGGATATGAATTTTGATAAATGAATATTAGAAAATATTTAAATAAAATTAGTTTGTATGAAATGGCAGATTCGATGTACGACATAATCTCTATAAATTTTTAATTGTTGAAGGATAACATTATTACATTTTTTTCAATTCTCATTACAACAGTTCAGAGATTACGTGACACCAATCACCATCTTTTCAAAGTTTTTTAAAGTATTCTGGCTTAAATTTTTCATTGATTGGTCAAAAAGTATGTTTGCATGGTACACGGAAAACTGCCAGGCGGAAAACTGCCGAAGCGGAAAACTGCCAGTCACTTATGGGCAATTTATGTATTTTTTGACTTTCGATAAACACATTCTAAGAACATTTTAATTCTTAAAAAACAGCGTTTGCCTTTCTTCAAGTGATTATGGAAACATTCATTTTTTACAGTTATAACCGAAGTATATAGATTAGTATTTCAAAAAAGCTACTTTATTAAACACACAGTAAACCAAATTCAGTACACACAAATAAATAATAATTAACATTTTTAACTTATTTGTTAAGTCACGTACATTTTAGAAACATGTATATACTAGTAATACATATCTATATAGGAATTTAATATTTATATGTTTATAAGATTTATAATTGATATCTTGTATATTATAAATTTTGTGTATGACAGTATGTTACATCACTTTTATGTGTGTTCAATATTTATACATTTACAATTTTATTCTACATAGCATTAACATTTTCATTTTTACAATTTAATATGTAAAAGTATTATTAATTTATATGCAATCCAATTCGATCGAGTGAAATTGTCAGGGAAATAGTTTGGTAATAGCAGTTTAATAATCATAGATATTGTGTTGCAAATTCTAAATATTTCACAAATATCGGTCGAATTTTTTTATAATCAGTACACGTGAATATTAAGCTTGAAGGCTTGTTCAATTATCAAATTATAAACAAAAATGAAATAATCAGACACTAAATCCGTTATGAAATGATAATGTAGAGATTCGTTGTGTAAACAAAGAATTGTTCTCTGTCCCTAAAACAATCATATCATTGTTTCCTCTTCTCTTAGTATTTTCTAAGAATGGTTTTATTTTTTAATTTATATCCTGTATTTGATTTTTTACTGTAATATTCATATAATAATATATTTTTCTAATAAATAAAACAATAGTTTGTTTTGCATTCTAAATAAAAATGAATTTTCCCATAACTCATTTCAACAAAGAGCGAACGTCGTTTTTTTATAAGTCAAAAAGTTATTACTGACTAAAGTCATTAATTTCAGTAGGTGACTGGCAGTTTTCCCCCTGGCAGTTTTTCGCTTCAGCAGTTTTCCGCCTGGCAGTTTTCCGCCTGGTAGTTTTCCGCCTGGCAGTTTTCCGCCTGGCAGTTTTCCGGACACCGTTTGCATACTTATATAAGAGCTCGAACTCTTGAGTTAGAGCTTTTATTCCAAGTAGACTCTTATATTTAAAGTGTAAGGACACATATTTATTTCTTCTTTTAGTTCAATAGAAATGTTTTAATGTTTCTTTGTTTTTTTCAAATAGGCCAGAAAACTGATTTGACTTCTGTATCGGTATCAAAGGACATGTTGCTAGTCAGAAAGAAAAGTGGGTCCATGAACAAAGTTACTTATCATTATAATTGTTTTAAAATTTGAGACTGTATCAAAACGCAGAGATTGTTGCAAGTGTGAAATGACTAATCTTTGTTATAATATTTCCCTATAAATAAATTGTATTTATTGATAATTCTTTATACCTAAGGTATATTTATTGGTTTTATTATTTACAACACGTATTTCCATTTTCAAGTATATCTAAATGTTTTCAAATAGTTAGAATAATAACATTAATAATTTTAAAGGGAAGTATTTCATTGAATTATTTTTGAATATGAAATAATATCCCAGTAAACAATAAAATGTTGGGCCAGCGTTGGCCCAATTCAGAACGAAACTCTGGGCCAACGCTGTCATGCCACGGTGTATTGGGCCAACAATTCAAAAGCCCGACGTTTGCCCACCTCACGGATATCCACGGCCCTGCACACTATAACAACGTTTAAATGACTTAATTGGTACCGGCAATACATAACGTTGCCGATGTTGAGCAACGTTATTGGGGTAGAACGAATCCGACGTTTTGTCAACCCACCGACCCAGTTCTAGGAAATGACTTGTAAATGTCTCATGCATAACTTATAAACGTCTTATTAATGAATTATAAACTTTTTATTAATACATAATGTTGCCGATGTCATGCCGGTTTACGGCCTTTGCTATTTTATTTCAGATGTATATTACGCCTTAAGAGCTCGTGAAGACAACAGTTACTTCTCACAATGTAGTAACCGTCCTATAAATTGATCTTATATATTAAAATCAGGGGGAAACAATAACAACAGTTACGTATTCAAACTCAAACCTATATTATTTTATCTACGCTAATTTAACTAAATAATAATATTTCAATTTAAAATTGATTAGAAGGTTTAATAATTATTTCATTCGGAAAAATAACTTTTTATACTAAATATATTGATTAACTAGCGGCTAGGCTCATTTTTATGAATGAAATTGTTATGAATAGAGCCCGGATTTCTATGCTCTAACAGATTAACAGCATAGAAAGCTATAAAAGCATAGATGATCTATGCTTTATAGGCATTAATCTATTTTGCATACAAAGCATATAAAATTCTATTTAAGGATATTTTTGTCTATGCTACAACATGCAAAACTCTATTTAAGAGATATTAAAGTTTTTGCTACTGTTGCTCCATTTTCTATTTACAGTTTTTTTTTGTTCTAGTAATATTTTAGCAAGTCATTTAGTTTCAAGTCCTCGTAGTCTTAACAACTCATTAATTAATAATACCCAAAGTTAAGCAGTCTGATAACGTCATGATACGAAATTTAGTTGATGAATTTGGGTGTTATGCAATTAAAACGTTGTTTTGAAATGCAAGCCATGCAATGTGAAGCTGAGTAGCTACAAGAAATCAAATGCTGTATCACAGTTTAAAACAGCGGAACATAGGCGTAAAAGAGTGTAAATTTTGTAGATTTGAATGAGGATGATGCCAACATGATACCAACTATATTGTAGCAATCAATCCTGGATTGCAACACATAGAATAAATACGAAGCATTATCGCTGGAGTGAAAGAGGTGCAGATTGAAAGGAATATAACACAAAATGCAATGTATTTCAAGTACGCCACGTTGACATCAGTTGCAATGAAGTAGAAAGAAGCTTTTCAAACTTAAAATTGTTTATTGCTAAACTATTTATATTTTAAACATAGCTACTATTATTTTTATCTAGCTAGATGAACAAATAATTAAATCTCATTATTTACCATATATCGTTATATAGAGACTTATTTTTTTTGTTCTAATATTTTGTTAGATATTAATAAAACTTTAGCTATCTCCTATAGTAGAATTGAGAATCTGAGAAATTATCGTTTATGGTTATTTGTTGCTATATTATTAAATTTAATTCTAAATTATTTAAAAATGCGATGCAAAAAATGTGGTTTGATTTCCAATTCCATTTTTAATAATTACAAAAAATGTACTTCGATAATTTTCTAATTGAAATGGGAAACATTATTCAATATCATATACCTATACAACCTCAAAATTAAAGAAAAGTATACGTAATTAAGTCTACCATTAGAATCATACGGTATGTTTTTAATGTTTTTGAATAAAGAAAACGTTATTTAAGGTATAACTAGTCAATTTATAACTGCATATTTAGCATAGATTTGGGCTATAAGTATATTTTTAAGAGCATATTTTGCCTAGTTTTTAGTGCTATTTCACCTAGATTGAAAGGGCATAGAAATCCGGGATCTAGTTATGAACTATAATTTCAATAAGAATAGCTATACCTATATATTTCAATAACTCTTGAAATAACATTGTTTCTTTCTCAAAAGTATCGAATGATGTTAATTGCTTACATCCTCTCTTTTAACCCTACCCTAAAAGTCCGTTAAAATACCATCGTAAGACATTCTTATTGTATCCGTAGGATTATTATTGAATATATGACCTAGGTATATAATGAGATGTTTGTAGTCGATTTGAAAATAAGCCTAAAACTGATGCTTTCTTGTCTTAGTTTTTGGTCCTCTGTTAGATTGGCTCTAGACTTGGTAGTGCTAACAACCAAATAGCGCTCTACATTTTACCTTTTTTCAATTATCCGCAATAAGTCCATATTTTCCAAACTGTGTATTTTTATATTTGTGCCTATAATAAAATTGAACCGGTCATTACTCGCTTTCATTTCCTGTGTAATTGATAGACATTAATTAGATCAGTTACTGAATTGTGGAAATAAAGAATAAACAATTGTTTCTGAAGGGATAATTTCACATATATTCCCATTAAAATTTGAAAGCCTAATGTCAATTCTCAAACCCAAGAAGTAATCATAACAAAATGAATAAAGGGTTAAAATAAAAATTGAAGGAATAACAGGCCCATTTTTTACCAAATTAACAAAAACGGCTACAATTCCAAATATATACTTAATTAAATTAAAGAAAATAACGTTATATTTTTCTACATTTTATCCAATTTCATTCAGTTATCAATACACTGGTAGGTATATACGGTACAAAATAAATATAAGATTAACGAAATCTGAATATTACAATAATAATTAGAAACAAATACCAGAATACTAGTGTCTGAAAGAAAAACACAATATAACATTGGTAATTAATCTCATGCATTAAGTAAATGTGCATTAAATTTCGCGTTTCCACATTCTAAATTGATAAAGAAAGATTAAAATCTTGGTAGAATTTTTTTTTTCAAAATCTATCTTTAGTGGAACTCCTATATATATATAGTGAACTCCTGAATAGTGAACTCCTGTATAGTGAATCATCATGTATAGTAGACCTCTGTACTTACCACTATAGTGAACATATTTAGTTTAGTCTGCCACGAATATTCGCAGGTTTTTTTATGAATCTCTATACAGTGAATTATATTTCATGAAATGGGAGCATTACCGCTGCAACTCTTCTATAATGAAGTCACGTGAATTTCTGATAGATGAAAATATTCGTATAATGAATTTAATTAAAAATGAAAGAAAATATTTTTGATAGTGAAAAAAAAGTTTTCTATTCATATCTTAAATCCTCTATATTACAGTAAACTCTATATAGTGAACTTGTAGAAGTTCACTATAGAGGAATTTTACTGTAGTAGAAATAAGATTTTTCTTTACTGGATCACTATAACTAGAAATGTCCACAGTAAGAAAAGATTGATTTATATCATTTCATTTCTGATTTATGATCTCCTTAAGGATCACTGATTTATGATCTTCATAACAATAAGTACCCTTATAACATGTGGACGTCTTGAAAACGTTTATTGTCCGTCCTTTATATGAAATACACTAAGGTCACATTGATTCTTAATTACATTGGAATTCAATTGGTCATATTCGTAGTATTTTGCATGAGATACTATCATTAACATCAGGATACAACTCGTTAAAGTGGTTAATTTCAGGATCCAATTCATATAATTGTTATCATGAATTTCATCAATGTTTACTGCGTTGAAAAGAGATAAGGCAAGTGCATCGTTCTGTCCGCACACGATGACCACACATAAACAAGGCAACATGTATGATAATTACAGACACAATATCTCCAAAAATCAAAATGAGTTATCACATATTGAACAAAACATGAAGCAACCAATGCATCACCACATGAAAACACAAAAACAATAATAAATACCACGTATACACATACAGAAATGTGCACATATACGAAGGTTACCACAATTGCATACACGGCACGAATACCCACATACATCATACAATAATGGACTAAAATTAGTATACAAAAAAGTACACGAGCAAAAAAATGGTGAAAATAAAAACACAGCCATACAATCGCACATAAACAAGGATATAAAGATGTAAAGATTGGTCCATAGAGGACTCTCCAAAAATATTTAGGATAAGATTTTGTTCTAGGTAAAGCTGATATGTACATAGCTATCGTACATTATAAGTAATATATTCCATTCAGGAAGAGCGTTTTTTTTGGAGTTACGACAGTGTTCTCAGATCAGTTTATTTATTGCAGTCAGTCAATGTGAAGTAATATTCTTGGTCATATTTCAATTCAAAACTTAACTATCATTTTATAGTTTCCACCATTTATGATTTATAAAATATTGCAAATTTTGATTATCAAGCTGACCGTAGGCCTACCGCCCCACTGCGAAATCACTGTGTTTCTCAAGACAGATTATTTACAATGTTAATAATTGCGTGATTATGTCAGTTCAAACAAGGAGATGAACTTCTGATGTAAAGATTGGTCCATAGAGGACTCATAAAAAAAAATAATAACCAGTAACCAATCAACGTGAAAGTGGTATCTTACTTCACTGACTTACTTGTTCTAACTGACACTAATTTACAAATGAATTTTAGTTGTTTTTAATTTGAAATTTGAGAATAATGAATTATTCACAAAAAAATCATTAGAAATCGGAAATTGTTATTAGTCAAGAAGTATTTTGGGATTGGTCATATATCAAAGGCATTATATTTATTCTTATGAATATTAGTTCGAATGGAAATAGACCACAAATATACTTATATTGTTATATGGCCTAAAAACATCACAATCTGTGTATGTTAAGTTCCGAATTATTGGGTTGTCCAACATTTTCGATCATAATACATAAATATATATAATGAATTATAATTAGCTTTTAATAAATGAAATATATATATATTGGTATATCATAAATATAAACTAAAATAAAAGATGAACTATCATAATGAAATATTATTTATAGGATCGAAAATGTGCAATTGTCCGATAACTTGGAGCTGATCCTATAAAATTCCTTAGCTTTCAACAATATATTTTCATATGACACATATTTGCTTTGTATTTAATACAATAAATTTAAATGTTATAGACGATTTGAAAAATATTCTATTATGAATATTTTATTTCATTGATATATGTTTACGTAATGGATTAGATGAACATTTTTAATAATCTTTAGAAATGAATTCATTAATATTCCCATGGTGCAAATCTATTAGAACTTATGAACCAATCATTTATTTCGTAATTTACTTTCAGTCAAAACTGATAATATTCCACAGGCCTCCTATTTTCTGTTTAAGTTGAAAATTTCCAAACCATATTTATTGAAAGAAATAATTGCCATTTCGGAAAGTTGGATACGTATCATATTAATTAGTATACAAAATACTATTTTAAAATATTTTTAATATACAAAGATATTTACAGCCGCCTGAAAGAGATTCGACGAACTCGGAACAGGGGCAACATCATTCATGTCTATTTCAATAATTTAATCTTTCATTACTTTTTCAAATTTCAAACTAGATATGTATCATTGTATGTTTGATTTTTAATTTATTGTATTAACATATTCTAAATCAGGGATTTATATTATAAGAAAAAGTCTATCAAATGCTCACAATTATCGTTGCTTCATCACAAATTATATCCAGACCCTATTTTTTACCAGATTAATTGGTTTATCTGAATAAGTGAAGTATGTTCAACTCTGACATTAACAAAGTAAAAGGTTTGATGAAACTAATTACCTTTGACTGATACGAATTTACAAAATTACTTCATGTTACACGTATGAGTGATAACAATGGTTGTGTACACAATTAAACAGCTTGTTTAATGAAGTCAGTCAATATTGGTATGAATTAGCACTCTCTTTTTGAAAGTGTCTTCAATCTCTGCGTAAGGGCTTATCTCTATCTTGGAAAGGTCCATATGGACCCACAATATTATAATGTATCAAACCGTTTACCTTATTTTACCTCACTTCACTCATGCAGTCTATCAGTTTACTGTACTAGAGGTCAGGGGTTCGATTCCTAATGAGGCTATTGTTTTCTTTCACATTAGTTATATTATTTCTTGATTGTCTAACATCCCATTGTTTCTTATTTGTGTCTTTAATTCTTATATAATATTTATTTTTCTTACAAGATATTTATAAACTTACAGTGTGTTTTACTCAAAATATTAATGTGTGTTTAAAATTTTCAATATTTTCTATTATACAATAATAATTTTTTTAATATTCACTTGTTTGAATTTTCAGTTTGGTAGCTTTGTATTCAGTATGAAATGTGTAAAATATTCATAACTGTCTCTATGGACTTATAGAAACATATTCTTCCCTAAAAGGCCGTTCACACGAAAGGTTTTCTTTACACGTAGGGATACTCAGGTATCATGGATACCAACTAAAAAATAATAATTATATCGTTTTTTCTTATATTCTCGTGTAAAAAATAGGAGGAGCTTAGCAGAAAGTCTGGTGGGATGACTTAAAAAAAACCTACTTGAGTACGGCCCTTTACTCTGTGCCTAAATTTATTTTACGAACCTTTGGTTCTGATATAGAGTTATTTTCCAAAAAATTGTATTTATTATAATACTTATGCAGTAACCATAGTTATTTGAAAAAAATATCCAGAATGTTGTGGAAAAATTATAAAAGGTTTTCTATGTATTAATTAGGATGTACATCACACTACTATCCAGACTGGAAATTCACAGCTAGAGCATCACTTGGTGCGATTATATGAAGTTGCAGAGGTTACAAGGATTGCAAAAACACATATGAATAAACAGATGAAAATTAGTATTTTCTTTTTTAATGAAAAAACTGACATAGTGAGGTGTAGTTGGTGCGATGGTAGAGAGTGTTCCTTACGAATTGAAATGCTTCTAATCGGTAACTTTTATCATCCAAGCATTTGAAGTAAAGTATTCTCCGCTTTATAATTTTCAACGAGTTTTTTCGATCTATATTACTTAATAATAATATATTATTATAATGTATTATAGTCGAAACGGGTCTTCCATCAATAGTTTGTTTTGTTTAGTTTTATGACTAGAGAGAGATAATTCAGTTCAAAACAAAAACAAAAAGTATATCATAAACCAAGCTGATAATTATAAATTTATTAGTGACCTTTGTCCATATTCATTTTCCGAATACTGTAAGTGTTAAAATACAATATAGCGTTTCCCTGAATGGTTAGATAAGTAAAGCAAAATCGATTACAATAATATGTCTACTTATTATTATATACTGGCTGAGCTACATCAGTTTTGTAATATCTCACACTAACACAACTTTTATTGTGAATTTATAATTTTTTCCTACAAATTTTTTTATACATTAAGAAGTTATTATAATGCTTTAACGTGAATTCATCGCACTTCCCAATCTAATTATTTGCAATGATATTAATTGCGTGATTTAATGCCAGTTCAAACAAGGAGATGAACTTCTGATGTAAATATTGGTCCATAGAGGACTTTCCAAAAATATTTAACCGCGAAGTGTAAAAATTAGGACTAACACTTACATTTCTTTCTGAATATATATAATTTTTACCTGGCAATAATTTACAAAAATATTCTTTTATCAAGTAAATTAACTACTCAGGTGAATATTGTACAGTTTATTACTCGTCACTCTTTATAAATAACAATTAACTGTATTAAAAACAATTAATAGCTATTAAACACCGTAACCATCTCATCGGTATTACGGTATCAATAAAAACTGACAAATTATTATATTTTTTAGATGGGTAACTAAGGATTTCTTCATATTTAAGTACACTACATTAAGAGGTGTATAATTTTAGCATGCAGATTCTGGAAGTAGTGTTTAAACTAATTTGTTTAATCGACCAATTAGTGACCCGATTACAGTTCAAGTTATAAAACTCTAGCACAGCATACATTTAGAATGTATGTTGCACAGTCAGTAAATGACGATAGATACCAACCAATTGATGAAAATACTCTTCATGTTAATGCAGAATTAGAGATATTGAATATATTACGCTAATGAAAATTGTGTTAGTTTTCCATCGAAGAAGTTTATTGACTTTTGTTCAAACACATTTTTCGAGTTCTTAATACTGTTAGTGTACAAACAGAGCAACGTTACCCTTAAGGTATATTAATGTGTATACTGTAAACCTCACTGACATTTAAACAAGAATAATAAAAGATAACGTCACATAATATTTTACAGTCCCACAATTATTTACTTTTCACTGCGACTCAATCTTATCATACTGAAGCTAATTTCAGCTTCTGAATTATATCTGTTGATGTTATTAGAAAAAAATGAAGAGCCTATTTGATATATATAATTAAATAAAAACATTAACTAGAACTAGAAAATTATTTTATGCTCTCTTCCTTCTTCATGTATAATTTAATCACAATTTGAAATTTTGATAAATAAATGACACAAAATTCCCTGTATTGATACTTTCAGACAGTAATGTAATCAGTGTACACTTTTTCAGTTTTGTATTTTTTAGACAAACACAACTTCAACATAAGTTTTCATTGTTATTAATTTTTATTTCTATAACATTGTAGATAGTTATTATCAATCTGACCATATGTCCCATTGTAATGCGAATTCACTACGTTTCTCAAGACAGATTATATGCAATGTTAATAATTGCGTGATTTAATGTCAGTTCAAACAAGGAGATTCAATACGAATCACATTAATATCAGTTTATGTATTTTCACTGACACGAAATAACAAGAGTAAAGAATTGATCTCTCATAACGCTATCAGTAACTAATTTGTTAATGATGTTCATTTTCGTTAGTTTTATTATGAATGATGTCTTCAACAAGATATTCATACAGTTAATGTATGAATAGTTACGAGTATCAAACTGTATAATATTTATCTGAGTGAATGAAGAGATAAAAGACATATTTTGTAAATTAGTGTCAGGTAAAATATGTAAATAACCCGGGAACAAATAGGTAAAATAACATTCGATTTTTTTTTTATATTTTCCTTTATATTTTTGGAGAGTCCTCTATATATGGACCAATCTTTACATCAGAAGTTCATCTCCTTGTTTGAACTGACATTGAATCACGCAATTATTAACAACGCAAATAATCTGTCTTGAGAAGAGCAGTGAAATCGCATTACGATGGAGCCTATGGTCTGCTTGGTAATAACCATTTGTAAAATTTCGAAATTTTAAATAGAAAAAATTGTAAATTCATAATTAAAGTTTGGTTCGTGTAAGATTTAACGAATGTGATGTAGTGTAGCCTGTATAAAATAGTGAGTAGAGATATCAAACTTGAAACATTTGGGTGCATCAGAGTTTTTCTGAGTGCATTCGGAATTCTTTCAATTGATACATATTCATCTCTTTGTTTGAACTACCACTGTCATTTTAGTGTAGCATTTCATACATGAATGTTGTATAATGTAATTGTTTCAGGAAGAGAGGATGATTTATAATAAAAAATAGCCTGTTATAATTTAAAAAAATATAACAAATTTTGCAAGATGTTTGTCTATTGATGTAATAAAGTGTTCAACAGATTATACATACATATTTCACACTGTGGACTAAGTTTCAATACGTATAATTCTAATTTGTGGATAACTGATGATAAAAGATAACTGATGGAGATCGATATTTTGAGTAAGTATCACCCAGTCGTTCAACTTAGTAAATGATTTTTTGATATATCTTACGAGTAAAATTAATAATACAATGGAGTTAAGGAAATAAAAAGAAAAAAATAGAGCATGCCTATCGAGAAACAGAATTTCTATTAAATAAAGAAAACAATTGCCTCATTAGAAATAGAACCTCTTACCTATAGTAAAGTAAACTGATTGAGAAGAATATTCATAATTTCATAGACAAAACTCTTGCAAGTTTTTCTATACATTTACTAGGATGCACATCACACTACTATCCAGACTGGAGATACACATAGAGCTAATTTACACGTAAAAGAAAAAGCTGCACATAGTGAGGTGTAGTTAGTTTGATGGTTGAGATAGTTCATCTTTTTAATGGAATTACTCCTAATCGTTAAATTTATTTACCAAAGTATTTGAAGTAAAGTAATCTCCTCTGCATAATCTTTTGGATATATTAATTAATAATCTTATATTAAATTGATAAAGTATAGTTGAAATTAGTTTTCTATCACAGTTTAATTTTTTATTTATCTGAATTATAGGCAACATTATTAATAAATTTCGTATATAAAATGGTAAGTCTTGATGAGGGTAAATATTACTCAAGAATAGCTGAACATCATTTTTAATAATATGGGTCTTGTTTTGAACTTTCTCCGGACAGATTTACCGAAATATTAATAATTTAATGTCAGTTCAAACAAGGAAATACTGTTCAATACTGTTCTGTACTGAGTTAGTATTTGTGCAGAGTAGATCTAATAGCAAAAATTACTGTTCTGTACTGAGTTAGTATTTGTGCAGAGTAGATCTAATGGCAAAGAATACTGTTCTGTACTGAGTTAGTATTTGAGCAGAGTAGATCTAATAGCAAAGAATACTGTTCTGTACTGAGTTAGTATTTGTGCAGAGTAGATCTAATGGCAAAGAATACTGTTCTGTACTGAGTTAGTATTTGAGCAGAGTAGATCTAATAGCAAAGAATACTGTTCTGTACTGAGTTAGTATTTGTGCAGAGTAGATCTAATGGCAAAGAATACTGTTCTGTACTGAGTTAGTATTTGTGCAGAGTAGATCTAATAGCAAAGATTACTGTTCTGTACTGAGTTAGTATTTGTGCAGAGTAGATCTAATAGCAAAGATTACTGTTCTGTACTGAGTTAGTATTTGAGCAGAGTAGATCTAATAGCAAAGATTACTGTTCTGTACTGAGTTAGTATTTGAGCAGAGTAGATCTAATAGCAAAGATTACTGTTCTGTACTGAGTTAGTATTTGTGCAGAGTAGATCTAATAGCAAAGATTACTGTTCTGTACTGAGTTAGTATTTGAGCAGAGTAGATCTAATAGCAAAGATTACTGTTCTGTACTGAGTTAGTATTTGTGCAGAGTAGATCTAATAGCAAAGATTACTGTTCTGTACTGAGTTAGTATTTGTGCAGAGTAGATCTAATAATGGTCGCTCTCTCCCTCAAGTCAGTCTGTTGCTAGTCTATTAAGCAAAAAATTTTAAGTATTATTAAACCTGACAATATCTTTTATTCGTTAAAAGATAAAATAACCATATTTGACTGAAAATTATGTATACCATTAAATTCATAATATATAATTATAAACTAAAACAGATTCTTATTAAAAATACTGTATATGATCGGTTTCAAGTGATTGAAAAAGTCTAAATTTTCGGTTAGTTAGAAATTTTTTTATAATTCATTTTAATTTCAGCGTTCATTTATTATACCAACACATGTAATAATCTGAATGATAACAATAATTATATACATATTTTTGTTGTATGATCGGAAATGTGGAAAAGTTTAATAATTCAGTATATATCCCACATAGATCTCGATGTGGTTTACGTAAATTTGTTGCGAAATAAATTTGAAGTAGGCATATTTGTTCAATTTTTCCCTACAATTAATTGCCAAATTCAATTGTAGTTTTTTACTGAGAATGATTTTTTTTTCATTGAATAATTCCCTACTCTCAAATTCTCAAAAATGCTACAATTTGTAAATTATTGCCATTTATTAAATTTTGAACTAATACTGAAATATTATTACCAAATATTTCAATAGAAAATTTTCATAAATACTGAACAAGTGATAAGTGAAAATCATCACAAATTATGTTCTATCAGAATGTACATTAATATTTGGATACATTTTCAACACGAATCACATTATTGCATTTAATCTACTTTCACTGACACGAATTAACGAAATTATAGAATTCATCTCTCTTAAACGCTATCAGTAACTAATTTGTTAATAGTGTATATTTTCGAAAGCTCTATTATGAATGATGTTTTTCATCGAGACATTCATGCCGTTAATTTATATTGTTAGAGTAAAGACTATAAAACTGTATAAAATTTACCTGAGTAATGGAAATGATTAATGATATATCTGTTTAGTTAATGTCAGTTAAAATGTGTAATTGACAGGGAAGGACATAGGTAAAATATCCAGTTTCATGATATACTAACCTTCATATCTTTGGAGAGTCCTCTAAGGACCAATCTTTACATCAGAAGTTCATCTCCTTGTTTGAACTGACATTAAATCACGCAATTATTAACATTGCAGATAACCCGTCTTGAGAAGAGCAGTGAAATCGCATTACAACGGTAGGCATCTGGTCAGTTTGATAATACCTATCCGAAATGTAATATAAAAATGGATAACATTGAAATAAATTGTAGTATTAAATTGTGTTTGTGTAAAAAAAAATACAAAAACTGAAAAAGTGCAGACTGATTACATTATTGTGTGAAAGTACCAATAAATGGAATTTTATATCATTTATTTATAAAAAATTCAAATTTTGATTCAATTATACGAGAAGAAGGTTGTAGTTCTAGTTACTGTTTTTTTTAATAATTATGCATCAAATAGGCTCTTAATTTTTTTTCTAATAAATCAACAGATATAATTCAGCAGCTGAAATTAGCTTCAGTAAAACAAGATTGAGTCTAAGTGAAAAGTAAATCATTGTTGGACAATAAAATATTATGTGACGTTATCTTTAATGTATTCAATTATTAATTTTTGAATGTCACTGAGGTTTATAGTATAGTGTAATATATCTTAAGGAAAACGTTGCTCTGCTCGTACACAAAAACTAATCAGTACTCGAAAAATGTGTTTGAACAAAAGTCAATCAAACTAATCTGATGGAAAACTAACACCAAATTCAACAGCGTGATTTATTCCTTATCTCTAATTCTGCATTAACATGAGGAAAAATTGAACCAATTTAACGGTAACTATCGTCATTTACTAGCTGAGCAACATACATTCTAAATACATGCTGTGCTAGAATTTTAAAACTTGAACCGTAACTGTGTCACTATAAATTGCCGATTAAACAAATTAGTTTTGAGAAAAAAACTACTTCCAGAATCTGCATGCTAAAACTATTCACCCTGGTTATTTGTTGTACCTAAATCTGAAGAAAATATTGAACTCTGCTCTTCAGTTACCCATCGAAAATAAAAGCGTAACTTGTCTGATTTTATGAACATAAGAAGTTAATTGTCATTTATAAGATTAATTGTTATTAATACAGTAAACAGTAAATCACGCAGTTTAATGTTATCTATAGAATTTATTGTCATTCATATTGGTAATTATTACTTATAAAGGGTGACGAGTATCAAACTATGCAATATGAATTGAAATGACAAAAGCTCTATTTTGTAAAATAGTGTCAGTTAAAACTAGTCAGTGAGCAGAGAGAAACATAGACGTGGGACATCAGAGCAGCCTCCAATCATTCAAACATTAAATATTTTTGGAGAGTCCTCTATGGACCAATCTTTACATCAGAAGTTCCTTGTTTGAACTGACATTAAATTATTAATATTTCGGTAAATCTGTCCGGAGAAAGTTCAAAACAAGACCCATATTATCAAAAATGATGTTCAGCTATTCTTGAGTAATATTTACCCTCATCAAGACTTACCATTTTATATACGAAATTTATTAATAATGTTGCCTATGAATACACTGTTGCAAAATAGAAAGAAGTCATATTTCAGTAAGTAATCTTTGATTTTTTTTAACAAGTTGTGAAATACGAAAATTTTCATTGACAAACAATTCGCAACAAAAAGTGTCCATTCGCAACAAAAAGTGTCCATCCAATAATATCGTGGGAATTTATTACGGAACTGCATATACTCCTAAAAGAAAATTCACTTATAGTTATATCGAAGAGTCACGGCATATCTTATAATGGAAAGCTGCGCACAATATTATACAAAATATTATTATTGTTATTCATAGAGTTGTATGATATGAGTACCATTAAATGTTATTTCCATACAGTTCACATCAAACTGTGAAATATTCACCTGAGTCAATTTTATGTTTTGGTTTTTCTAGTATATTATGCGAATTGTTTATTTGTGTAATGTCTTGTTTGGGCCATTTGTGTAATCAGAAGTTCATTTCCTCGTTTATACTGACAATAATCTCGCAAATATAAAATTTACAGATAACATGTCTTGAGAAGTGTAGCAAATTGGCAGCACGAAGGTAGGCCTATCACCATATCCGCCATTTTGATAATATCTATCAGCCATGTGATAGAAATTATAAATATTGAAAAAAAAATATGAATAATCAAATAATGTTTGTGTATGATATAATGAATCTGACTTTGCAGAGCCTGTTTAAAGTCTCCAAAGATATCAAAATCAATAGGAAATAAACAGAAGACTATATTATTATATGGAAAGTGTAAAACTGTCCAATAATTCAGAACTAAACATACATATATCAAGTTTTTTTTAAGCAATTATTCTGTCGTGCAATATATGGGATATAGGTATATTTTTTGTACCTATATTTCCATTCAAACTTATCTAAATATATATTCAATGGATTTTATGAATAAGTAATTCAAAGATGTTATTATTTAATATTACTATTATATCCGAATTCTAACTATTTTTCTATGAATATATCCTTATTCTTAAAAATTCCGATTAAAAATACAGAAATACATTTTGTAAATTAGTGTCAGTTAAAACAAGTATGTCAGAAAAGGAAAATATCTCTCTCTTGTGACCTCATGGTAATGGCTATATGTCTTTTTGGAGAGTCCTCTATGGACCAATCTATACATCAGAAGTTCATCTCCTTGTTTGACATTAAATCACGCAATTATTAACATTGCACATAATCCGTCTTGAGAAGAGCAGTGAATTCGCAGTACCACGATAGGCCATTTATCATCTTGTTGCTAACTATTCACAATTTGCTAAATTTTATATTAGAAAAATTTAAATTATTACAAAAGTTGTGTTTGTGTAAAAATTTACAAAATTGAGATAGCACAGCCTCATTACATTTTTGTGTGAAAGTATCAATATAGTTATTTAGCATTGAGAATAAATAGATGAGGTAGAGTTTGATGAGTTATATAACGTATTCTGTTGGCCAAAAGGTTTAAAAAGATAAATACAAAATACCGATGGTAGGCTAAGATTCAAGTGCAATGAGTTTCATTTTCCAAATGTTCTTGACATTGCATCGGTGAAGCTAGTGGTCATTTCACTGATATTATATGAACCAACTAATTGTGGGACAATTCTAACTTGCAATTCGACTATAACTGCAACAATATAATAGCTAAATAAACTGTCCAATGATTCACCTGGAATCAGGAATATCAGTACCTAAATCTGAATAAAATATTGAACATTGCCCAAATTAGTTAGCAATCGATTTTTCTTGGTTTTTATTGATTCCGATGAGATGGTTTACTATATCTATTTACAATTTATTGTTATCAATACAGTTGATCGTTATTCATAAAGAGTGACAAGTATTAAACTGTACAATAATCACCTGGAGAGGTAATGTATATGATTAAATATGTATTTTGTTAATTATAGGCAGTTAAAACTAATAACTTACCAATCTTCACATCTTTATCTCTTCATGTGAACATTTGAACTACCTCCGTAATTTTAGATGAAAATTGCTTTCAGAGTGTATGTGTAATTGTCAGTCATATTCATAGTGACTAATTTTTTTGATTGATTATAATAATATATTCTCATTCACAGATTTCTATTTTGAGAATAAAAAAGTCTCGTTACTCTGGTTCCGTTCGTGTCCAGAGACTCTTTCAAAGAGTAATACCAGGTAAGTTGGTTATTGAGAAGAAATGGTGTACATTTAATTTTGATATTAAGAAAAATTGAAAGCTTGAGGAAAATAATTAGTTTCGACTGAAACGACTTTACAAAGTTATTCCATAATATAAGGACGAGTTATAACAATGGTTTGTTTATTGAATTCAGTCAATAATGGTGTGCTTTAACACTCTTTTCCTACAGTTGCCTGTGACTGGTTCACTTTTATATCATGTATTTTGTTTCAGACTGTTTACCTTATTTTTCCTCACTTCACTCATGCAGTCTATAAGTTCACTGTACTAGAGGTCAGGGGTTCGATACCTAATGAGGCTATTGTTATATTTATCTCTTAAATATAATATTAATTTTTATAAACTCCACTCTTTCTCTCTAGTGCCCCTACTTATTCCTTTTCTTTTATTATACTCACAATAAATTACACTACAGCATTTAACCTTCACGAAAGCATTGATACTTTGTAATGACAGTGGTTGGTACCAGTTTCATCTGATAACCAATGATAGACCAGAAGATCTTTTGACCAAGAATATTCCATCACATTGACTGACTGCAATAAACAAACAGGTCAACGAATATTTTAATATTATAAATAAGGTAACCTGTATTTATTTTAAATAAAAAGTATTTAATGACGAAATATGAAATGAAATATGAAGATAAAATCGACATATTGTTTATTTGCAAGAACACTGTCATGACTCCAATGAAATGTTATTCCGGAAAGGCATCAGAAATCTATAGAAATCAGATATATTGGTGTATAATCAATTTTATGAATTATAATTAATTTTACAAATAATCCCGATGTTGCCTATTCCGATTCTGATATCTCGAACGTCACATATTATTTAAAGTTAAGATATTCAAGGTGTCTAACTTACTTATAAAATCCTAAATACATAAGAACAATGAGTTCCATTTTTTAATGAAGAAATAATTCATCTGTATATACACTGATGCAGAAGAAGAAGAAGTATAATTTCAGTGTTTCAGTTCGACATTTTGAAAGTGGTTGAAAAACAGGTTTTTTCTTTAGTTTGTAACTAAGGAAATTATTGTAACCAAAAGAACTTTAACAAACAATTGAATACTGACAAATTAAGATGCAAGGTTTAATTGAAATTATGAATTTGTTCCAAATTACTTTTCGAAACTTTGCAGTATTAGAAAAATTCTGCTGCTCCTTTCAATACTAAATTTTGATAAATATTAGGTAAATTAGTTACGAGTTGAAGATCAACAGAAATGAAGTTTCTCAAACTGTATTTACATTGACATTAATAAACATTTCCAATACGAATAGCATTAATATCAGTTTATGTATTTTCACTGACACGAAATAACAAGAGTGAAAAATTTATCTCTCATAACGCTATCAGTAACTAATTTGTTAGCGGTGTTTATTTTCGTTAGTTTTATTATGAATGATGATTTTCAACTAAATATTCATACAGTTAATTGTTGTTTAAAAGGAGTGACGAGTATCAAACTGTATAATATTATCTGAGAAAATGAAGAGTCATAAGGCATTATTTGTAAATTAGTGTAAGGTAAAATATGAAAGTAACCCGAGAAAAAATAGGCAAAATATCTTTCACTATGAATCTGTATTTCTCTTTATATCTTTGGAGAGTCCTCTATGGACCAATATTTACATCAGAAGTTCATCTCCTTCTTTGAACTGACATTGAATCGCGCAATTATTAACATTGCAGATAATCTGTCTTGAGAAATGCAGTTAATTCACCTTAAGATGTGGCTTATGGTCAGCTTGATAATAACAGTTGGCAATGTTTCAAATTGCAAATGGAAAAGATAATACATTCATAATTAAAGTTTGGTTTGTGTAAGATTAACAAACTGTTGTAGCGCAGCCTGTACAAAACATTGAACAAAAATCTCATTGTAAACGACTTTGATTTACTTATTCTGACAGCTTCAATTTCATTTAAGTAAACAGAAAACAAAAGAGTATTCGAAAAACGGGTCTAAACAAAGGCCACTTACAAATTTCTAGAAATAAGATTGGTTTATGAGTAAATTCATAAACCAAATAGTCTTTTTCTAGTAAGAAAACTAAAAATGAAACTATTTATATAAACCAAGTTTCAACTATACTTTATAATTATAATGTATGATTATTAATTACCATATAACGAGAAAACTGGTTGAAAAGTATATTGATGGGAATACTATAAATAAAATGTTGGGATAGAAGTTAACGATTAAAAGTAATTCTATTGAAAAAGGAACACACTCTCAACAATCAAACCAACTACATCCAACTATATCAGCTTTTAGTAATGTGAAAAATTTAAATATGCCAATAATCATGTGTTTTAAGTTTATTTCAATGTGTTTTTGCAATCCTTGTAGCCTCTGCAATTTCATATAATCGCACCAGGTGATGCTCTGTGAATCTCCAGTCTGGATAGTAGTGTGATGTGCATCCTAATAAATTTATAGAAAAACCATGTAAGATTTTTTTCTGTGAAATTCCGGATATTTTTTTCAATTAGAAATTGATACTGCAGTAAAATTTATAATAAACATACTTTTTGGGAACTTTAACTCTCTATCACAATCAAAGTTATATATGGCTGAAGTAAAGATATAATTAGGTACAAAGTAATGGAAGAGGCAGTGATCGGTATCTCTTTTTGTTGTTGATGATATGGTAACAGTAACACCTAATTAATCAGTTACCATCACTCGTATCGTCAACACTATGTTATACTAGTGTATTTTCCTCTAAAATTAATGGGTTATCAATAGTAAAATGTAAAATAATACAAATTAAAGAAATATATATCTAAAAAAATATTTAAAAATGTAGGTACATAAATTATGCATAAGGAAATATTTATGTAGAAAAAATGTGTGTGAAGAAATTTATGTATAAAACATTATAGGTTTGTTAAAAAAAATTGTGTCAAAAAAATAGAGTCAGAAAAAGAACCTCAGAAAAAATTGTGTCAGAAAAATTTGTGTCAGAAAAAATTGTGTCAGAAAAATTTGTGTCAGAAAAATTGTGTCTGAAAAATATATATAATTAATTTTTGATACATTAAATGTTAAAGCGTGACATTTTTCTTGCAACCAACCAACCAACCAACAGACAGAGACACACTGTGTATTAGTGTATAGGGTGATGTTTTTTGAAGTTTTGAAATGGCAGCACGAAAATGGTAAGCCTATACTCTGGTTTGAGTATATTTTCATTGATTTTGGGTCTAAGTGAATCAAAGATACACTCAGTTGGTATAATTATTGTCATACATGTGATGAGAAAATATTTTACATTTTTCATATATAATATTTTTCACATGTTACCCACACTTGTAATGAATGGATACATTTTACCCATATGGCAAAGGTGGACTTAAGCTTCGACTGATATAGTCCAAGCTATCCTTCCCATCCTGTTATTTTATTAAATATTATCAATTAAATAATACAATGTAGTAGGTATCTTAGTTACTTATTACTTAGTTATATTTATGCAGTCATCACATTTCCTTCTCGTCATTTCTGGCAAAAAAAAAATGGAAAAAAAATTAATTAGTAAGAAAATGGAAATATAAAATTATTTTTATTTCAAACAAGAAAAATCATCTAATGATATATTTTAATGGTAAATAACAAGTTAATTATAGTATTAAATAAGTCAATGCAAGTATTTCTTTTTAATTTCCTATTTATTACATTTATTTATTTCAAGTATTTATGATAATACATTTCTAGTATTTAACAAAATAACAGAAAAGGAAGAATAGCTTTGACGATCTCATTCAATGCTGAAGTGCACCTTCACCACCCATATTCAGAAACTGTTCTGTGAACGAAATGTTTGACTTTCTTAGATGAGAGTGCAGCCATTGTAGCTTGAAGTGAATTCCCGAGAGTAAAATTGTAAAGAATAATAGAATATAATCGTTTTTCAAAAGATTGCAATAAATCAGAATCTAAACAAATGGTGATTAAGCCTCGTGGTTTTCCTGACATGCTAGAAGAAAAATTCTGTGGTAAAAATGTCATCAACTAATCCACCATCACTAAACTCTAAAACTGTCAAACGGTGGTGAAAAAAATAAGAGAAGTCAAAATAGATGTTATAATACCCGATTCTATTTTTGTTTATGATAAATTCTTGGTAGTAACAGATCAGATGGACATACACAAAATATGTGGTACCTATTCACAATAAGAAATGGGGTGATGCGGGTGATGCTTATTTACTTTGATTGTAAATGCTATATAAATCTTTAATTTTGTCTACCAAATGTGGAAATGATATTCGTCAGAAACAATTTCGTTTAGATATTTATATGTACATTGCAACAAAATTCTGAACATTACTTTCTGGAAAGATTTCCACCAACTGTAAAACTACATTGACAAATGTTAATAAGTTCAAACCTGAAGAAACCACTTTAAATTTGAACATAAATTGATCATGTCGCAGGAGAAAAGAATGAACACATGAAAACTTTAATCTTTTTCATGAACAGCATGAAAGAATTAGATATCATTTTAGACACATTTCACTATAATGTTAAACACGATGTGAAGTATTATCCTTTGAAGAAGCATGTAAGGCTTGAACTCTTAGAACTGATTTACCGCACCGCCTTAATTTTGCCAAATAGTTTCTGCAAAAAAATGTACATTTTGTAGAAGATATCGTGATTGGTGATGAAGATGTATTTCCATGAATGAAAGAGTCAATAACCAAAACGTTAATTGAATGAAAAAATTCAGGGATTAATTTTTTACTACTACATACATACCATATGGAAATAAATTATTCCTTTATGAATTTTTTTTGCGTATTTCTTGCTCGCGCAAGCCATTTTTAGGTACCTATTTTTAATTCGTTGCAGGATGTTCAATTTTTATCGTAACTCTTAACAGATTATCAAGATAGATGCAGAAAAAGTAAACGAATAAAACTGAGTTTTTAGAAAATTTCTATCATTGATAGTTTGTAAAATAAACAAATTTGAAATTGGGTTTCCTTTTTTTTGCACCACCCTGTATAGTGAACTTTAACTAGTTCACTATACAGAGTTTATTTCACTATATAGAGTATATAAAAGACGAATAGAAAACTGTTTTTATTTCCAGGGCAGACTATACGAAATATTTTTCTCTCTTTCAAATTATTTCATAATGCAGGGTTTCCCATTTATGAGAACTCAAAAAAATCAGGATGGTTCACTACACATGAA
>CANNZV010005208.1:0-29943 GCA_947561585.1 Caprella mutica | reverse complement strand
TGCGGTTTAGTTTCCTCCTAACAGTTCATAATTTTCACCTGATGATTGATTTCTACCTGATTGCACCTTGTTTCTACCTGAGTATGCCTTATTTATACCTAATTATACCTTACTTCAACTGACTAATACCTCACTTCAACCTGGTGATACATTACTTCGACCTGATGATACATTACTTCAACCTGATGGGACTTTGTTTCTGCCGTTGATACTGTAACCACCTCTACATATACCGCTGTTCACCCACCTACCTTCAAAATTGTCATTCTTTACCTTCCTATTTGCCAATACCATACTATTTGTCAATACCATACTATTTGCCAATACCATACTATTTGTCAATACCATACTATTTGTCAATACCATACTATCTGTCAATACCATACTATTTGTCAATACCATACTATTTGTCAATACCATACTATTTGTCAATACCATACTATTTGTCAATACCATACTATTTGTCAATACCATACTATTTGTCAATACCATACTATTTGTCAATACCATACTATTTGTCAATACCATACTATTTGTCAATACCATACTATTTGTCAATACCATACTATTTGTCAATACCATACTATTTGTCAATACCATACTATTTGTCAATACCATACTATTTGTCAATACCATACTATTTGTCAATACCATACTATTTGTCAATACCATACTATTTGTCAATACCATACTATTTGTCAATACCATACTATTTGTCAATACCATACTATTTGTCAATACCATACCATTTGTCAATACCATACTATTTGTCAATACCATACTATTTGTCAATACCATACTATTTGTCAATACCTTACTATTTGTCAACACCATACTATTTGTCAATACCATACTATTTGTTAATACCTTACTATTTGTCAATACCATACTATTTGTCAATACCATACTATTTGTCAATACCATACTTTTTGTCAATACCATACTATTTGTCAATACCATACTATTTGTCAATACCATACTATTTGTCAATACCATACTATTTGTCAATACCATACTATTTGTCAATACCATACTATTTGTCAATACCATACTATTTGTCAACTCCATACTATTTGTCAATACCATACTATTTGTCAATACCATACTATTTGTCAATACCTTACTATTTGTCAATACCATACTATTTGTCAATACCATACTATTTGTCAATACCTTACTATTTGTCAATACCATACTATTTGTCAATACCATACTATTTGTCAATACCTTACTATTTGTCAATACCATACTATTTGTCAATACCATACTATTTGTCAATACCTTACTATTTGTCAATACCTTACTATTTGTCAATACCATACTATTTGTCAATACCATAATATTTGTCAATACCTTACTATTTGTCAATACCATACTATTTGTCAATACCATACTATTTGTCAATACCATACTATTTGTCAATACCTTACTATTTGTCAATACCATACTATTTGTCAATACCATACTATTTGTCAATACCATACTATTTGTCAATACCATACTATTTGTCAATACCATACTATTTGTCAATACCATACTATTTGTCAATACCTTACAATTTGTCAATACCATACTATTTGTCAATACCATACTATTTGTCAATACCATACTATTTGTCAATACCTTACTATTTGTCAATACCATACTATTTGTCAATACCATACTATTTGTCAATACCATACTATTTGTCAATACCATACTATTTGTCAATACCATACTATTTGTCAATACCATACTATTTGTCAATACCATACTATTTGTCAATACCATACTATTTGTCAATACCTTACTATTTGTCAATACCATACTATTTGTCAATGCCATACTATTTGTCAATACCATACTATTTGTCAATACCATACTATTTGTCAATACCATACTATTTGTCAATACCATACTATTTGTCAATACCATTTTATTTGTCAATACCATACTATTTGTCAATACCATACTATTTGTCAATACCATTTTATTTGTCAATACCATACTATTTGTCAATACCATACTATTTGTCAATACCATTTTATTTGTCAATACCATACTATTTGTCAATACCATACTATTTGTCAATACCATACTATTTGTCAATACCATTTTATTTGTCAATACCATACTATTTGTCAATACCATACTATTTGTCAATACCATACTATTTGTCAACACCATACTATTTGTCAATACCATACTATTTGTCAATACCATACTATTTGTCAATACCATACTATTTGTCAATACCATACTATTTGTCAATACCACACTATTTGTCAATACCATACTATTTGTCAATACCATACTATTTGTCAATACCATACTATTTGTCAATACCATTTTATTTGTCAATACCATACTATTTGTCAATACCATACTATTTGTCAATACCATTTTATTTGTCAATACCATACTATTTGTCAATACCATACTATTTGTCAATACCATACTATTTGTCAATACCATACTATTTGTCAATACCATACTATTTGTCAATACCATACTATTTGTCAATACCATTTTATTTGTCAATACCATACTATTTGTCAATACCATACTATTTGTCAATACCATTTTATTTGTCAATACCATACTATTTGTCAATACCATACTATTTGTCAATACCATTTTATTTGTCAATACCATACTATTTGTCAATACCATACTATTTGTCAATACCATACTATTTGTCAATACCATACTATTTGTCAATACCATTTTATTTGTCAATACCATACTATTTGTCAATACATTACTATTTGCCAAAAACCCTATCAAATAATAGATCAACTTTGAATGAAATTAATTATTATACAGCTATTACCCTATTTGAAAATTGTTTGTCTTAAATTCAGGCTCAATTACTTTAAAAATTTCCTTCACCCGAATTATTGTTCATTTGTCTTCTACTGTGGTTGTTTGTAGGGTGCTCATTTCAATGTTTACTCCTATCTATCTTTTGACAGCTCTATTTTCATGTATTGTCTTCAATGATTTGCTGTTTCAGTTAAGCTATTTACAATTTACATTAAGTTTAACGGTTCTTTTTAGGCTGAGTACTGTACTCTTAGCCGAACAGAACTATATAGTCCTTATGGCAAACATAGGTTTACTTTAGTAAACTTAATTATTTGCTCTGGACGCATAGAAATAACTTTTGTTGTGAATTCCATAACATGTGATTGTGTAAAGATTTATCTTTTTAATACGATGATTATTCCAATCAAATACACGTGCTGCCTTAATTATCTATGTAGATATTTGCTGCTTATTGGAAACAATTGTCATGGTTTATTTCATAATTTTTGTAAGTTCGTTAGTGATGAATTATTTATTGATCAGTGATGGTTGAGGAATTACTAGGGAACATTGATCCAGATAATAATCTGATAAATAATTATTTCCGATCTCTCAATCAATCTCAACAGTCTAAATACTATTCAATCGAGGGCTTTAATATGTCGTTTTCTATAGAAAATAATATTTCTAACCATTTTTTAGGAAGATTTCTGGCACTACTTTTATTTAATTAATAAAAACACATTGACCAGTTTAGGCGATGGTACTTGTCAGAGTTCTCCCATGTCTAATATGTTTCTAAGTCCCGCCCACAGCTACTAAATTATGAAAGACAGAGAAACAACTAAGCAGAGAGCCATTACCCACAAATAAACAAAAATGTACCTGGAGGTACAAAAGACCGTCCATACCAGGAATAAAAAACACCAACCAGTGAAAACTGTCAACCATTAAATCACCAAAAATCCAATTACGCTAAATCCGTCTTCAAAATACCAAAGCACTAAATAAAAGAATCTACTAAATACTTTAAATTTCCGTTTGCACTACTCTTTCTACTCTGTGATGATGCTGCACTCTGTTAGGATAACTCACCTAACCAGCAACATGGAGTAGACAACTGTACCACGGAGCGAGTGACGAAATGGGGCGACGCTGGGCAACTACGGCAACTCCCGCTGAATGTATAGTGCGTAAGTACTAAGCCTAATAACTGGTCAAGTTCAGTGCTATTGAGCTATCAATGTTTAAAACTATTCCTTTCCCATTATAACATTTAAAACTACAAAATTACCTGCCAGAAATAATCCGCTATAAAACTATTTACCTATAGCTATTTATCTTTAACTATTTACCTATTTAACTATAACTATTTAACTATAGCTATTTAACTATAACTATTCAACTATAACTATTCAACTATAGCTATTTAACTATAGCTATTTGACTCTAGCTATTTGACTCTAGCTATTTAACTATAGCTATTTAACTATAGCTATTTAACTATAACTATTAAACTATAACTATTCAACTATAGCTATTTAACTATAGCTATTTAACTCTAGCTATTTGACTCTAGCTATTTGACTCTAGCTATTTGACTCTAGCTATTTAACTATAGCTATTTAACTATAGCTATTTAACTCTAGCTATTTAACTCTAGCTATTTGACTCTAGCTATTTGACTCTAGCTATTTAACTATAGCTATTTAACTATAGCTATTTAACTATAACTATTTAACTATAACTATTAAACTATAACTATTCAACTATAGCTATTTAACTCTAGCTATTTAACTCTAGCTATTTGACTCTAGCTATTTGACTCTAGCTATTTAACTATAGCTATTTAACTCTAGCTATTTGACTCTAGCTATTTGACTCTAGCTATTTAACTATAGCTATTTAACTCTAGCTATTTAACTATAGCTATTTGACTATAGCTATTTAACTATAGCTATTTAACTATAGCTATTTAACTATAGCTATTTAACTCTAGCTATTTAACTCTAGCTATTTAACTCTAGCTATTTAACTCTAGCTATTGAACTATAGCTATTTAACTCTAGCTGTTTGACTATAGCTGTTTAACTCTAGCTATTTAACTATAGCTATTTAACTATAGCTATTTAACTATAGCTATTTAACTCTAGCTATTTGACTCTAGCTATTTAACTATAGCTATTTAACTATAGTTATTCGACTATAGCTATTTAACTATAGCTATTTAACTATAGCTATTTAACTATAGCTATTTAACTCTAGCTATTTAACTATAGCTATTTAACTCTAGCTATTTAACTCTAGCTATTTAACTATAGCTGTTTGACTATAGCTGTTTGACTATAGCTGTTTGACTATAGCTATTTAACTATAGCTGCTTGACTATAGCTGTTTGACTATAGCTGTTTGACTATAGCTGTTTGACTATAGCTGTTTGACTACAGCTATTTAACTATAGCTGCTTGACTATAGCTGTTTGACTATAGCTGTTTGACTATAGCTATTTAACTATAGCTATTTAACTATAGCTGTTTGACTATAGCTATTTAACTATAGCTATTTAACTATAGCTGTTTGACTATAGCTATTTAACTATAGCTATTTAACTATAGCTGTTTGACTATAGCTATTTAACTCTAGCTATTTAACTATAGCTGTTTGACTATAGCTGTTTGACTATAGCTGTTTGACTACAGCTATTTAACTATAGCTGCTTGACTATAGCTGTTTGACTATAGCTGTTTGACTATAGCTGTTTGACTATAGCTGTTTGACTATAGCTGTTTGACTATAGCTGTTTGACTATAGCTGTTTGACTATAGCTGTTTGACTATAGCTGTTTGACTATAGCTGTTTGACTACAGCTGTTTGACTATAGCTGTTTGACTATAGCTGTTTGACTATAGCTGTTTGACTATAGCTGTTTGACTATAGCTGTTTGACTATAGCTGTTTGACTATAGCTGTTTGACTATAGCTGTTTGACTATAGCTGTTTGACTATAGCTGTTTGACTATAGCTGTTTGACTATAGCTGTTTGACTATAGCTGTTTGACTATAGCTGTTTGACTATAGCTGTTTGACTATAGCTGTTTGACTATAGCTGTTTGACTATAGCTGTTTGACTATAGCTGTTTGACTATAAGAGATTAGTGGCGTGAAACACTAAAATCTGGATGTGTTGACAGGTAAATGTGGCGTAAAACACAAAGGAGAGGAAGAAATATGGAGGAAGAAATATGTTGGTACCAGACTTACCCTTATTGTATCGTCCTAACTAGACACAATAGAAAGGTACCAGACTTACCCTTATTGTATCGCTCTAACTATACAGATGTTTAAAATAAGTTTTAGAAATTCAGTTTAAAGTTTTTCGTTCTGCGCCACTACATACACTACGTGCCACACTTTTGTGCAGATCACACATTTTGCTGTAAAATGAGTATTACTCATCCAAATCCATTGAAATTTTCAGTAGACACTTGTCCAATACAGATGTAACATGCCAAGAAATTTCAAATGCCTGTGATACTTATTGGTGAATTGACAAGGATTTTTCCTAAAAAGGTATAATTTCAGAGTACCACGCTCTTGTGCAGGAGGATAAAATTGCTTATATAACGTTCAAAAACAATTTTATTTAACTCAAAAAGTGTTATTTATATGCAGGAGCTACAAGAGTGCAAATTAAATTACTTCGAAAATACAAAATTAATTAAATTATAACAAAAACTGCATTTTAATTATTAATACCCACTAAAACCTCCCCTCTTGTCAACGACCCTCAAAAGACGTCTATCCATGGAGCTAGTCAACTTATTTATAGTATCTGGTGTTATCTTCTCACAGATTTTCTCAATTTCCCTCCAGAGGTCCTCCTTGTTTGTGAATTGACGTCCTCCCGCATACAACTTTTGTTTTAATATGGACCAGAGGTTTTCAATTGGATTTAAATCCGGTGAGATGCTGGGCCAGACCATCAATTTATCATCCGAGAACTTAAGAGTTTCCAGGTAACTGCGGGTGGCTGTAGCTGCATGGGACGGGGCGTTATCATGCATGAAAATGATCTTTTTCTTGAGTGCAGCTGGTTACCTCTTCAGCCACGGAACAAAATTGTTCTTCAAAAAGCTAATATAATTAGCTGACGTGATTTTAACGCCCTCTGGTACACGGAAGGGTCCCACCAATCTGTCTCCAAGTATTCCAGCCCACATCATAACACCTCCTCCTCCTTGTTGACGACGAATCCTCTGAGGACGAGAAGAGCCATGGGCAGTCCATGACTTTGCCCAACCGTCAGGGACGTCAAGAGTCGCTCGCATCTCATCAGTGAAGAGCACAGTCTGGAAGTCTGTCTTGAGATACTTCTCAGCCCAAGAAACTCTTGCTTTCTTGTGTGACTCCTTCAAAGGAGGCCTGATAACGGGTGAAACATGAGAAGCCATACTTCTCAAGATCCTGCAACGAGTGGTTTTGGGGACTTCCTCCATACCTGCACTCTTGAAAATTTCCCCACTTGTGGCAGTGGAGTTCCTCTTGAGTTCCCTCTTGATCCTAGACAAGTTCCGCCTGGTTGCTACTTTCCATTTACCTTTATCCTTACGAGTGACCTTCCTCATGGGATCATCAATAAATTTCTTCACTGTACGTGGGTCACGACCGATTTCAGTGGAAATAGACTTTGCATCATGTCCCTCAGCCAGCATGGATACTATCTTACTCTTTTCAGAGTCAGAAAGACACGGGCGGCGACTCATTTTCGATATTTAAAAATGTGAGGACAACAAACACAAGAGCGTAGCACGGTTAAATAATGTAAAAATTGATCATACTCGGTCAATAAACAACGGATTACCTTCAAATTTTATACATAACCTCCTAGTGAGGGTTTCCATATTAACTGCAAATTTCATTTTATTTCATTGATTTTTACTCATTTTATCCCAAAATTTGTGATCTGCACAAAAGTGTGGCACGTAGTGTAGTTTGTTATTTTCAAATTAATTTGATAGACTAATTTTTCCATCAATTTTTTCTTCATTTTCAGACACTCAAGATAAATATATATGATATTCATTGGTTAACTATTATTTTAATTGTTCTCCAAGATACCTGGATGTACCCCAACATGTGAAACAATCTAAATATACTAGAGCTTACTTAACATTATATAACAATATTTATATCATATCTTTTAATAAAATAAGACATCCAAATGATAATATAAATGGAAAATCCATTGAGATTTATTAATTAAATTATTTCCTTTTATTTTCTATTTATGAATGCTATATTACATTCCTGTATATATAATACATGCTTTCAAACCTCTTCCAACAAAAATTCTATGGAAACTCACGTATTTAGTGTAAATTCATTGATAAGAATTTGAAATTATAAAATAAGGGAAGTGAATCAAATACTGGTTTCGATAACCGTGGACTAAATTGTAATTTTATTTAAAGCTGTTAAATATAGTGAGTGTTCTTACTCATAAAAGAAATACTTTTTCTTAATATTATTTTAAAAGTACAATAAAAGTGGCTCAATATTATAATTTACCACATTATTTGTATCCAGTAACACTGACTAACTTTATACTGTTATTATGAGTACAATTTCAATTGAAAATGTTCTCTGTAGTAATATTATTCCATATTGATTAGTTCATATCGTTCTAATTCATTTTCATATTTGGTATAAAATTAGTTAACTAAAAAATAATAAAGGTATAAATTATTTAATTGTATCATTTATAATTACTATAAGGAAATTTCATTGAAATCTGAGAACTTTTTATTGAAAATTGAAAATTGTTTCTTCTTCTTTTCACATCTTTTCATGTGTCTCAAGCCACATATTTTTTCACATTTTTTTATGTGTTTCATGCCACATATTTTTTCACATCTTTTTATGTGTCTCACGCCACATATTTCTTCCTCTCCTTTGTGTTTTACGCCACATTTACCTGTCAGCACATCCAGATGAATATATCAACAGGGTAAGTTTCAAATTATCGAACTGTTAGCTTTTAGCTTTCATAAAAAGCTAACTTTCAGCTTCTATAAAAGCTAACTTTTTATAAAAGCTAACTTTTAGAGCAGCGGAATGTTTGGTTTTTGGCGTGAACTGTGATCAACAAAAAAACAAACATATTCAAATTATACAAAAATGAATTAGGTCTATATGAGATTATACATGAATATATTGAAACAATGAAGGAATGCGAATATTTACCATCAAAAAAATATAATTTTCGCATTTTTGAGATATCTTTTAATATACCTAATAATAACATCAGAAATAATGCAATAGCGAGATGTAGTAAGAATGATTGATACCACGTCAACGTACCAACAGTAACTAGATATTCAAAACTCCCCGTTATAAATGACGTTATAAATGACGGAGTTTGAATAGAAATTGAATGTTGATTCAAAATTAATGGGAAATCAATAGTAAAAGAAAAAAATATATCAACAATTTAAAAAATTTATGTAAAAAAATGTAGATATATAAAAAATATGTATCTAAATGAAATATTATGTAAATAAATATATATGTTTATAGAAAATTATGTCAATAAAATTTTTTGTTAAGAATTACATATAAGAAATAAATACATATTTTTTTAAATATTAGTTGTATTGGGATATCTTCTACTTCAAACTGGTCTGTGTATGTGCTTATACTTTGACTGCCGCGGTGAAACTGCCCAGTATACTTTGCAAGCGGTGCTATAGGGGCGGTGGTAACTCATCCAGAAGCGGTGCCACTGCCTAGTGCCGTAGCAACGCAGACTGCCAAGACGGTAGCACCGCCAGTATACTTTGCAACTTTGCTTTTCCATTAATTTAACTGTGATTGATTGAAAATGCGTTAACAGGGCAGTGACACTGTGGCGGTGGAACTGCCAGTAGAGTATGGGCCTAAGAATGACTTTCGTGCGTGCAATGACCAAAATAATCACCCTCACTCTTTGCTTACCTGTTCTTAAAATATGTCCATTAGTTCAAAATTGTTTTTACCAGTTAATAGTACAATAAGAGGCGGAGAAAAAGAGACCAAAACACAGTGTTTTTTTTTATTGGCTAATGATTTAGAAGTACTTGAAAAAGCTAAAACATTTTTGTGGCCCTTACTGCATAGTAGTTATATTCATTGAAAAGTAATCCAAATTGATTTATTATTGCTCTAACTTTTTTCTCTATCCTTTCGTTAAACTTTATATTTTCAGCGTATCCACACTACTTACCTATTCACTTCAATTATTTATTTTCAGAGTTTAGTAAAACTAATATATGTTTATTTCCATATTATAACAGGGCCTCGTGGTGTAGTGGCTAACACATCGGACTCTGAATCTGATGACCCGGGTTCGATTCCCGGCGATGCCTAAACTTTTCAAAAAAATTTAACCTCTTCATTAATTTTCTTCTCTCACCACTCATTTTATTCTACAATTAACCTCGTAGAACTGTGACCATATAGTGTCACATTCAGGGCAATGAAAAGAGCTTTGTTAGATGAGATTTTGTACTTAGAGTGTCACACTTCATTTAATAGTTTTTTTGTATTTGTTGAATAGTTTGTGATAACTCTTTGAGTAGCATTGGAATTACTTCGAGTATTTTAGACCTTAAAGACACTTTAATGTAAGAGAAAAAATTAGTCGAAAAATTTACATTCGTTTTAATAAACTAATGAATTTATAATAGATAATAAATGAATATAATAGCTTGGTAATAATAAAACTAGTTATAATTCAAATTTTATTGCTATAATGAGAATAAACATTAAATTTATATTTGAAATCATTGACATATTATTATTAAAAAATAACTTTAAACAAGTAATTTAGTGAAGAAATGTAAAACAAAGTAACTTTTTGGTCTATATACTGTGAACAAATAAGTTAATGGAATATTTGTTTCAATTACCGTAGACTTTCTGCATCTAATATCATCATTTTTTCAATTCTATTCAATAGTAAGAGCATTAAATATTCCTCTTCTTCTACCGCAGTAATAATAAAAAGAATCAATGTTTTCACAATGAAATCTCTTCAATAACCAAGTTTGTTTACTACAAACAGTTCAGCCTCCAGTCTGAAAATAAGACTGTATATCTTTGGCTAGTGGTGAGGAGCTGTTAGTACTCAGTAATATTATTTTATATGATTTCTGGTACTTATTTTATCGTAACTGATATCATAATTAACAAATCAAATTATAATATATATTCAATGTTACTAAGACATTAGGATAATCATCTAGGATTCGTTAAATTTCGTTCTAATATAAATAAATAATTATTCTTTCTTCCACTAATTTGTATTGTTAGTTACCATATTTATCTTTTGTGAAAATATAAAAAACATTATTTACATAAAATGAATTAAAACATTTTAAAATTAAGTACATTATTATATACTGTGTCAGTGAAATGTTTTCCAAATGGTATGGAAATTATAATCTGTATCTTAACTTTAATAACTTTATAATGTTATTTGTAATTACAGCAAAGGTTCCTCTGATAGTTTAGCAGTTAAGTGAATATATACTCATTATCAAAAGACTACGGTAATTCAAACCAGTATTTGATTTACTTTTCATATCTCCGATGACGATTTGAAATTTTCCTATTCAGATGCTTGGAACAAAAAAAACCTACATTGAGTTTAAATAATCTTTTAATAATATGGAATTCCAGTTGAGTATGAATCGAACAATTATTTGTTAACAGTGAATAATAGGAAAAGAAAATATATCACATATAATTGCAATATATGTAATAGACTGTTTTATAGCTCTCGTGTTAAATTATATGAGATATAGAGCGAAATATATAAAGCCAAATATATACAGCTTAATATAATGAACAAATATATAAAGAAAAATGCGTACATATATAAATGTGTACATATATTATATATATATAAAATGCGTACATATATTATATATATATAAAATGCGTACATAGCAAAATATAAAATAAAAATAGCGAAGAATTAAGAGTAATTTTTTTTATGAATATACAGCCCGTGCCACGATAATAGCTCAAACACATTTTGAAAACTAAAATGAAAATTATTACTGTTAGAGCGGCACTGTTTTCATGGTATGTTTGCGACCCGACCTGGAACTTTTTCAGAAGTTCTCAGGTATTTTTATTGCGTTGTTTATTTTTATATATATTTTAAATATTTTAGGGGGTTTTAAGCCGTGCCACGATAATAGCTTTTTATTGAATTTTATTAATTATCATCATCAAAAAGGTTTATAATAAAATAATATGACTATAATAGGTTTATTTATGTAAATAAAGTCTTAGTTTATATTGAAATAATGGATTTGGTATTAAATATTTTACATAAGAACCTTTCTTCTGGAGAACCAATTCAATCCTCTTGTCGACAGATTCTGTTAATTTTTTAATTTCAGAACGAGGAATGGTGCTTGCAGATGTCTTTATAGCATTCCATAAGTCTTCTTTAGATGTGTACTGCGTGCCATCCTTGTAAATTGCCTGTTTCAGAAGCCCCCACAAATTTTCGATAGGATTCAGATCGGGCGAACATGCCGGCCAGACCATCAAACGATTACCTTTAAATCCCATCGATGCCAAGAATGCCTGAGTCGCTTTTGCCGAGTGAGAGGGGGCATTATCGTGTTGAAATATCAACCTGTTACGCATCGCCAATGGGACATCATCCAGCCATGGAAGCAAAACGGAGTCAAGGAGTTGACAGTACGCCTGGGATCTTATTTTGACACCATCAGGCACCCGCACAGAACCAACAAGTTCATCTCCAATAATACCCGCCCAAATCATAACGCCTCCTCCCCCCCTGTTGGCGACGTAAACGAGTATGGCGTTCTTGGCCATTTGCAACCCAACCTTTTCCCCAACCGTCCGGCCCATCCAGAGTCGCCCTGGATTCATCGGTGAATAGTACCATCTGCATGTTGGTCTTCATGTGCGCTCGAGCCCATTTCAAACGTGTATCTTTGTGCCTGGCCGACAGAGGAGGTCGTTTTTCAGCTGCAACACTCATGCCCATTATTCTCAGCAACCGACATCTTGTTGTTTTCGAAACTTCAGGAAGATTTGCTTGGTTGAAAATTTCTTTAGAGGTCAGTCCTGGGGTTTTTGACATTAATCTCTTCACATTACGGAGATCCCAAGTGCTAGCTGTCTTCAGAACGCCAGAGTCCGAGCGTTTTTTCCTTGGCGACGGGTCCGCGAGATAGCGCTTTACTGTGTCAACATGGCGGCCTATTGAAGCAGCAATATCTTAATAGGCGTTCTTTTAGCCATATATTTCACTATTTTGGCCTTTTTCCGCATCAGTAAGGCCTCTAGCACGTCCCATTGTGAATTTTGTGTACAAAAGCTAATAGCGTGGGACACCAAATAAACACTTTAAATGGAATAATACATGAAATAGTGAAAAGATTCAAATGAAGAGCCGGTGGCAGTGTTGCCATACGTAAACACTTCAACCAGAAAAGTTTCAGATTAAAAGGAAAAGTCGCAATATATTTAACAATAAAAAATTAGTCAAGCTATTATCGTGGCACGGGCTGTATATGAATAAAAGTGTGATATTCGTAAAATCTACGGTAATTGCGACCAGTGTTTTATTTACTTCTCCATATTGTAAATATAATTATCTCATTAACTATAAAATAACAATCAAATTGTGACTTACATTGGTGTCATACTGTTAATAAGGATGATAATTCTAATTGAAAAATGTTGTTATCAATTTTTTCAAATTGTTATCAAGAAAATTGAATTTTTAATGGAAAACACATCATTTAACGTACATGGATGTAATTTTGCTCTGTCTTTACTGTTAATTACTGTGTTGGTGGTAACTACACTAACAGTTGTATTGATAACAAATTAATTCGATAGTGAAAATAGTGAATGAATGTTTTATTCCCTTATCATTCTTTGCTTTAATACAGGGTGTCCGCAAAAAAAGTAGTCGATTTAAAATGGTTTTAATTTGTATACTATAATTCCTAGAAGATTGAAATAAGTTTTATTTGAAAGATAAGAATTCCAAGTTTTATTTCATAATAAATTAAGCATTACATGACCACCACCAGACTCAATAAACTTATCAAGACGAAAAACGTTATTATATCAAATTTTGTATAGAGTACTATCATGGGTTCTTGATGGTATACCATTTAAAACGGTATAAAATAAATGTGATACATGACATGTTAAGATTAAATGAACAATAGTTTTCTTTATTTATGTCTCAGCAGATGAATTTCTCATTGATTTTGTTAAATCATAAGTAATTAAATATATCTAACCATGTTAATGATGTTTCTGTCCTTGCTGTTTTTTCAGGGCCTTAATTAATTTCTTTTCTTTAAGTTTTGAACTGCACCCTGGACATATCACGTGACGTAATTTCAAGCAACTATTATTTTACATAATAATACATAATTATAATATCTTTCCTAAAATCGATGAATTGTAGTGATCACGTACCCATTTTCAAACATCTCCACTAGGATAAGTTTTCTCTATTCCACTGTTAATTGTGCCTCATAGTTTGAATAATAAACTGCTAATGAAACTGAAGCTCTATTGATGTTTCTATATATTTTCTTTAATTATGAATGATATCAAATTAAATTTGAGAGTCTCCTCTTTTAAATTAAACCTATTTCAATCTTCTAGCAATATTTTTTTTACAAATTACAACCCTTTTGAATCGGCTCTTTCATTGCGGACACCCAGTATTTTTTTAGCATGTCCGTATTCCTCACCTAATTCAGTTTAATTCAGTTATTTGGAGTTTAGTAAAACTAACATATGTTTATTTCCATATTCTAACAAGGCCTCGTGGTGTAGTGGCTAACGCATCGGACTCTGAATCTGATGACCCGGGTTCGATTCCCGACGAGGGCTGAAATTTTCACAGTTTTTTTAATATCTTCATTAATTGTCATGACCCGTAGTCAAGATACTGCCACAATAATATTCATTAGTAGCTCCAGACAGACATACGAACAAACTCTTCTCTCAATACAGTATGGATTATAACATTGAATGTCGGTAGCATGAATACGACTTTAAAAATCCACAAGGGTGAAAATCAGTGGAAATAAATAGGATATTGACCCTTATCGAAAAGGTACAGAAAATATTAATTCAAATTAACTCTAATTTCTGAATAAAAGCAACTGATATAGAACATTTAGGCAGATAGTCATTGGAGCTCCCCGGCGGAGTGGATAGCGCGCTAGCATCGCAACCAAAAGTCCCAGGTTCGATTCCAGGAGAAGGCGAAGAAATGGAAAAACTGACAGAGAAGCAAATATAAAAAATGTAACTGAGGTTAGCGAGAGATGTGATATAATGATTAATGTCTAAGAGATTAGTGGCGTGAAACACTAAAATCTGGATGTGCTGACAGGTAAAAATGGCATAAAACACAAATAGTATAGTAATTATAAATGATACAATTAAATAATTTATACCTTTATTATTTTTTAGTTAACCAATTTTATACCAAATATGAAAATGAATTTGAACGATATGAACTAATCAATATGGAATAATATTACTACAGAGAACATTTCCAATTCAAATTGTACTCATAATAACAGTATAAAGTTAGTCAGTGTTACTGGATACAAATAATGTGGTAAATTAAAATATTGAGCCACTTTTATTGTACTTTTAATATAATATTAAGAAAAAGTATTTCTTTTATGAGTAAAAACACTCACTATATTTAACAGCTATAAATAAAATTACAATTTAGTCCACGGTTATCGAAACCAGTATTTGATTTACTTCCCTCATTTTATAATTTTAAATTCTTATCAATGAATTTACACTAAATTCGTGAGTTTCCATAGAATATTTGTTGGAAGAGGCTTGGAAGCACGTATTTTACATGCTTATATATAAGTATGTATATTATACATGTAAGTGCAGAAATGAAATATTGCATTCATACATAGAAAGAAATTGAAGTAATATAATTAGTAAATCTCAACAGACTTTTCATTTTTATTATCATTCTAAAGTAATGAATGGATGTCTAATTTCATTAGAAGATATAATATAAATATTGTTATATAATGTAAGGTAAGCTCTAGTATATTTAGATTGCTTCACATGTTGGTGTACATGCAGGTATCATGGAGAACAATTAAAATAATAGTTAACTAATAAATATCTTATATGTTTATCCTGAGTGTCCGAAATGAAGAAAAAAAATGGAAAAAAATAGTTTATTAAATTAATTTGAAAATAACAAACTATGTAGTGGTACAGGACGAAAAACTTTCGACTGAATTTTTGAAACTTATTTTAAACATCTGTATAGCTAGAGCGATACAATAAGGGTAAGTCTTGTACCTTTCTATTGTGTCTAGTTAGGACGATACAATAAGGGTGAGTGTGGTACCTTTCTATTGTGTCTAGTTAGGACGATACAATAAGGGTAAGTCTGGTTCCTTTCTATTGTGTTTAGTTAGGACGATACAATAAGGGTAAGTCTGGTACCTTTCTATTGTGTCTAGTTAGGACGATACAATAAGGGTAAGTCTGGTACCTTTCTATTGTGTCTAGTTAGGACGATACAATAAAGGTAAGTCTGGTTCCTTTCTATTGTGTCTAGTTAGGACGATACAATAAGGGTAAGTCTGGTACCTTTCTATTGTGTCTAGTTAGGACGATACAATAATGGTAAGTCTGGTACCTTTCTATTGTGTCTAGTTAGGACGATACAATAAGGGTAAGTCTGGTACCTTTCTATTGTGTCTAGTTAGGACGATACAATAAGAGTAAGTCTGGTACCTATTTGATTTTAAAAAATAATTTTAATTACGAATAAATAAAATAATATGCAATATTACACTTATTTATACAAGATAATATTATTTTTAATTTATTTCCAATACAAGGTAAATTATAATAGTAATTTGGCTAATTGTTTGAGTTTCGTTAAAATTCCTTCCAAATTCTCTAGTTTGTTAACTAGCTGTGCTTTTTATTTCAGGTAAATTAATACTTTTAAATAGAAATTAAAATGAATAGATGTTCGTGTGACAGTTATATTTATATTTAATGGCATATCTAATAATTTAATTGATTTTCATTTGATGTTATAACATTAGTTATAATATACGCCAATGCATAATAAAATACATAACAAAAATAATTCATATACTTTTACATGGAATATAACCATTCTTTCTCTATCTTGAATAGATTGAGTTCATATTTTCTGGCGTATTTTTCAAAGAGAAAAACTTACACATCACAAACATAGAAAAAATTGTTGCAAATTATCTTGAGATCATAAGGGTGAAAATTCAGTTCATTTCTTATGATTTTCGCCCTAAAGAACAAGTAAGTAGAAATTATTCCAATAATTACGTATTCATGCTACAACATTAATCATTGAAATTAATTTGGAATAATTTCAATTTTTACAGCAGAAAATATAAATAGTTCCATAGTAACTGTGACGTCACTCTGAGCTGAACAACTCTGTCTGTCATTGAGTTGTTCAGCTCAGAGTGATAGACAAATAACTAACCATTCTAGTCTTCTTTTTATGGGTTTATTTGTCAGTACACCGTGATGTTTTTATTTAAATCAATAAATTAAGACATTGTAAATAATCACGGTTCAAATAAAATTGTTTATATTTTACTATGTTATTTTACAATAGAATTTTCAGATTTCGGGCAGATGACAGAGCGACATGATAATTAATTGAAGTGAAATTAGGTGAAGAATAGAGAGCATAAATAAGTATATATCCTCCTCAATAATTAAATACAAATAAAGCATTTGAAATATAAAAAAACAGTGGCCAGTGTTCCAGCTCCAACGTTTTACCGATTCAACCGTCACCAGTTGAATTCGTACCCAATAGAGTCAGAGTCAAATCCAATTGTCACAAACTGGATTCGAACCTGGGTCTTTTCAGGTAGAGGCAAGAAACTTAACCACTCGGCCACGACCGGCCAGGAGAAAAGCCACTAAAACCTATACTTAAAGAGAAAAATAATGAGAAAAATATTATTAAATTTAATGACTGCCGTAGCATTAATACCCAAACTAAGGAATGAATTACATTTATCTGTTCTTTAGGGTGAAAATCATAAGAAATGAAACTGATATTCAACCTTACGAACTGAAGTTAAAAAATTATCATATAAATAATATGTCTGTCTGTCTGTATTTCTGTGATTGTGATATACAGGGTGAGCCACATAAATGTTACTACTAAAACAATGTGTGTCCACAGAGCTGAACTATCTTCCTTTGCTATCATCTGTGCAGATAGCACACTAATCATAATAGTAACAACTGTATCTGTGATTGGTCAGCTAAAGCAGTGTGTGTCCACAGAGCTGAACTATCTTCCTTTGCTATCATCTGTGCAGATAGCACACTAATCATATTAGTAACAACTCTATCTGTGATTTGTCAGCTAGAGCAGTGTGTGCCCACAGAGCTGAACTATCTTCCTTTGCTATCATCTGTGCAGATAGCACACTAATCATATTAGTAACAACTCTATCTGTGATTGGTCAGCTAAAGCAGTGTGTGTCCACAGAGCTGAACTATCTTCCTTTGCTATCATCTGTGCAGATAACACACTAATCATATCAGTAACAACTCTATCTGTGATTGGTCAGCTAAAGCAGTGTGTGTCCACAGAGCTGAACTATCTTCCTTTGCTATCATCTGTGCAGATAACACACTAATCATATCAGTAACATCTCTATCTGTGATTGGTCAGCTAAAGCAGTGTGTGCCCACAAAGCTGAACTATCTTCCTTTGCTATCATCTGTGCAGATAGCACACTAATCATATTAGTAACAACTCTATCTGTGATTGGTCAGCTAAAGCAGTGTGTGCCCACAGAGCTGAACTATCTTCCTTTGCTATCATCTGTGCAGATAGCACACTAATCATATTGCTGTTTGTTTGAGTGTCTGCTGCTATTCAAGGAAACTTTTTATCTGATATGCTACTTCCCTGTGTCTGTCACTATCTTCTGTATCATTCAACTTCATCTGATGAGTATATTCACAGCTAAAGTGTTGCCCGAATATGTGTTTTACCTGCAAGTCATTCATATTTATTTTGGTATTCTGATTTCATGCCCTTATATTTCTATTGCAATTATGGTCCAATGTATAAATGATGTGGCAGAATATATAATATATCTTTCATTTTGTACTGTGATATCAATAAGCTTATTTCTTTTATTGTTGTAAAGACTAGTGAATCGTATTACTACTATACATACCTTATTTTGCTGAATTGTGTTCTGACAACTTAAATTCGCAATGTATGGCGAAATTACATATATTTCTAATGATATATGATAAATTGCGCCCTCTATCTCTATTGCGGCATAGTAGGGCATACATAGGTATGTTATGCATACTTATAGATTTGCTATTGTTGCTGTGCCCATGTCTGTATTTAAAACTTACTAATCAGTTATGATTTCTGAGGTTGATTTGAGTAATGTTGTTGTCAGTTTGAATGAATCCTTACCGAATCTTGAAAGCAACAGTCATTCACTATATTACACTTCATCTGAATTGAACGATAAATACCACGATGACAATTTAGATCTGAAATTAATCCATCTAAATATACGTTCCTTGTATCCTAAACTAGATAAAGTAAATTCTCTTTTAGAATTAGCAAACATTAATTTTGATTTTTTCTGCTTCTCTGAAACTTGGCTAAATCTATCAACAATAAATTTAATTAAATTTGAATCTTATAGACAATTTCATGTCACACGCGAGTATAATAGAAGAGGTGGCGGTATCTCTATATTAGTTAAAAGTTTATTTTCTTGTAATCAAATTAATGATCTTGATATGTGTACTACAGATATAGAGTGTTTATTTGTTGAGAGTGTTAGGTCAGATAGGAAAATTATTGTAGGTGTAGTTTATAGGCCTCCTGCCGGTAATGATGCTCAGTTTTTGTTGTGCCTAGAAAACTTATTACAACGAGTGTCATCTTTATCATGTGGTGCTATTTATATTTGTGGAGACTTTAATTACAATCTTTCAAATATGCATGGTGATGAAAACTGTTTAAATTTTGCAAATATGATGTTTTCGTACTCTTATATTGCGGCCATTACCGAGCCTACTAGAGTTTCTGGCAATAGTTTCTCATTATTGGACAATATTTTCTTTTCATCTTTTGTAAATCCTTTTTCAGGTGTTATGCCTTGTGATCTGTCAGATCATTACTTAATTTTTCCAACGTAATAATTATTTACCTGTTCCTATCAGTTACAGATCACATGATGAAACATCGTTGAATAGTTTTTATAATGCAATTTCTTCCCATAATTTTTCTCCAATTATTAATTGTACTGATGTTAATTAAGGAATTGTTAATTTTGATAATTTAACGATGCATTATTGTAACACACATTGCCCCATAGTTACTAGGTACGTATCTTATAAAACCTTTAAAAAAACCCGGATAGACAGAGAACTAAGAGATAAAATAAAGAAAAGAACTAATTATTCCATACTTTACAAAGCAGGAAAAATGAGTCGTGTGACATATGTTAGATTTAGGAATATTGTTACTAGTGAGATTAGGAGAAAGAAATGTTTATATTACGAGAGAAAGTTTTCGCAGTTTTCGAGTAACATGAAAGATTCTTGGAAGTTAATAAATAAAATTGTTAGGCCAAATACTAAAGAAAAAGAAACTCGCATTAGTTTAGTTCATAACGATTCTCAAATTGACGATCCTCTTGATGTTTCAAATAGGTTTAATGATTTTTTCTCTTCAATAGGAGAAAAAATTGCAAGAAATTTCCCTCGTAGCCATGGTAATTTTAAAGATATTTTAACTGGTAATTTTCAAACTCAGTTTTCTTTTCCCCTGTCTTAGGTACAGATGTGCAGAGAATTATTTTGTCACTAAAAAATAAATCTTGCAATATTCATTCTCTACCTGTAATTTTGCTTAAATTTTTGTCCGGTATTTTGTCACCTATTCTAGCTCATTTGATCAATATATCCCTTTCGAATGGCCTATTTCCTTCATCTCTAAAGAAGGCTAATGTTATTCCTTTATTTAAGAATGGTAGGCGTAGTGATGTAAACAATTACAGGCCAATATCCTTGTTATCCAACTATTCTAAGATATACGAGAGAGTAGTCTCTGATCAATTGAAAAAATATTTTGAAAATAACAATATTTTTAATAGTAATCAATACGGATTTAGATCAAATAAAAGTACTGCTAATGCTATAATCAATTTATTGACTGATATACAGTAGCGAGCAAAAAGATCAGAACGATTGATTTAATGAGAGAAAATCCTCCTTAACAAGCTACATGGAGCCTATAAAACCTTAAAATTTTCAAAAAAAATTCTAGACTCAATGGGTAATGAAATGGGAAACTGGTTTTCAGAACAAACAATTTATTCACAATTTTTAACACAATTAACAAAACCAAATCTGTAATTTGAGTGATCATAAACATCAGAACGATAACAAAATCATAAATTTAACTCGATAAATTATTTAAAATGTAACACAATGCTGCACATTCATTAGAACTTTGTATGTAGACCGTTACTATCAATGACAGCTTGACATCTCCTGCCACAAGAGTTAATTAGAGTGCTGCATTCATCGACTGAAATTTTTTCCCATTCCTCTTTTAGATAAGTCCACAATTCATCGACATTACTTGGATTCCTATTCTTACTTCGTTCATTTAATAACTTCCAAACATTCTCAATTGGATTCATGCCTGGGCTTTGTGCCGGCCAATCCATTACAGTAAGGTTCTCCTCGGTAAAAAAGGTTTTGATAGATTTTGCTGTGTGGCACGGTGCGTTATCTTGCATAAATATTGCTGGCTGGTTAGCAGCAGACCTTAAAGTAGGCAAGACATGCTGCCTTAGCATTTCCTTGTAAACTGCAGCATTAATTCGCTCATGTAACCTAACAAGAGGTCCAGGACCAGCAGCAGATATCATGCCAAACACCATCACACTTCCTCCTCCAAACTTTACGCTACGTTTGATGCACTTTGGGGAATATCTTTCCGTGACACTGCGTCTCACATACCGCCTCCCATCAGAACCAAACAAATTGAACTTTGACTCATCACTGAAATAGACACAATTCCATTGATTCTCGGTCCATGTGACGTGTTCAATAGCGAATTTCTTTCGTGCTAGTTGATTCTTCTTAGATATGAAAGGTTTTGTAGAAGGGGTTCTAGCCATCAAACATTGTTCATTTAGTCTTCGTGAAACTGTATGTCTCGAAACATTGACACCTAAATTATCTTTAACCTTATTTGAAATGTCAGCTGCTGTGGTAAATCTATCTTTCTTAGCTTGAAGTGTAATGAATCTGTCCTCTCTTGAAGTAGTTTTTCTAGGTCTGCCAGGTGGTTTCTTTGCTTCACATGAACCAGTTTCATCAAATTTCTTCAAAATACTATGAATAACACTCTTCTTCACAATGTTGGCAATGTCACCAATTGAATGCTTATCCTCATTACGTAACTTTACTATCAGTTATCTAAGTTCTAATGATGTTACAGCGTTTTTAGGCATGTTAACAGTATAAGAGCCGGTTGCAAACTGACTAAATAACACTAGGGAATTGTTAGTATAATATTTACCCTAAAAATTAGCTTCAACTCCCTATAAAATACTAAATAAATTGATTTTCTTCATCGTTCTGATATTTTTGATCACTCAAATATAGGATTTTGTTTTGTTAATTGAGTTAAAAAATGTGAATATCTGGTAGTATCAGAAAACACGTTTCCCATTTCATTACCCATTGAGTCAAGAAAAAATTCTTACAATTTTGAGGTTTTATAGGCTCCATGAAGCTTGTTATGGAAGATTTTCTCTCATTAGAACTATTCGTTCTGATCTTTTTGCTCGCTACTGTATACACATCATTAGATGAAGGTTATTTGTATTTTTCCATGTTTTTGGATCTGACGAAAGCATTCGATTCTGTTTCGCATGATCTGCTGTTATCTAAGTTAGAGTTTTATGGTGTAAGAGGGATACTACTGTCATAGCTTCGTTCATATTTGTCTCCTCGTACTCAGTGTGTAATAGTAAATGGAGTATCTTCGAGTGAAGGTGAAGTGACATGTGGTGTCCCTCAAGGTAGTATTCTTGGACCTCTACTCTTTCTTATTTATATAAATCATTTTCCTAGTTGTACGAATTTTTTCACGTTTACTCTATTTGCAGACGACTCAACAATATCATGTAAGTTTCCTAAACAATCTTTGGATGAAATTAATAACGATATCAATGTTAATTTACTGATAATTAAAGAATGGCTCCATGCAAACAAAATCATTCTGAATATTGACAAAACTAACTATATTGTGTTCTCATATAGAGGTTCTTATGAGTTGAGATCTGTTAAAGTTGGAGATAGGGATGTGCGTAGTGTTAATGAAGTAAACTTCCTTGGTTTGGTAATTGATAGAAACTTAAATTTTGCTTCCCATATCAATAACTGTGCCACAGCTGTTTCAAAGTTTTTAGGAATTCTTAGAAGGGTATGTGGTGAATTACCAGAAAGGATCTTGTTATTGCTGTATATTTCTTTCGTTCATTCACGTATTGCTTTTGCCATTGAGGCCTGGTACAATTCACCCGCCTATCTTATTGAAAAATTGCAAGTATTGCAAAAAAAAAGCTATACGTATTGTAAATAAATCTCACAATAGATCACATGCATCACCTATTATCAAAAAGTTTGAAATACTGAATATTAAAGGTTTGTACACTTAAGAAATTGCTTCATACCTCTATAAAACTGTTAATTTACGGGACTTTGACTCAATTTTGCTACAATTTATACAAACTCAGACTACTCACCATAAGTATCCTACTAGTCAAGCAAGTAATATTAGATTACCTAGATATCATAAAGATAAAACTAAATCTTGTATACGATATTCAGGTAATAAAATTTGGAATTGCATTAATAGTGATATTAAACTGCTAAATTTTGATAAATTCAAAAAAATATATAAAATATGGTTAATACAAAATCAGTAATGTTCACTAACCATTATATAGTAAATTTTGTTGTTGGCCAAAATCCACGTGACTTATTTCGCCTTTATTTTAATAAATAATTAGGTTGCCCGTAAAGCTTAGGCTTAATAGGGCCATATAGCCCCTTTTCTTATAATTAAATTTTTCTTGTATAGTTCAGGGAGGCCCCGGCCCTGTAACTAATGTAAAGTGTGCTTTATGTTCAATAAATAAATAAATAAGTAAATAACTTAGTAAAGACTCCATCTGTGATTGGTCAGCTAAAGCAGTGTGTGCCCACAGAGCTGAACTTTCTTCCTTTGCTATCATCTGTGCAGATAGCACACTAATCATATTAGTAACAACTCTATCTGTGATTTTCCAGCTAAAGCAGTGTGTGACCACAGAGCTGAACTATCTTACTTTGCTAACATCTGTGCAGATAGCACACTAATCATATTAGTAACAACTCTATCTGTGATTGGTCAGCTAAAGCAGTGTGTGCCCACAGAGCTGAATTTTCTTCCTTTGCTATCATCTGTGCGGATAGCACACTAATCATAATAGTAACAACTCTATCTGTGATTGGTCAGCTAAAGCAGTGTGTGCCCACAGAGCTGAACTATCTTCCTTTGCTATCATCTGTGCAGATAGCACACTAATCATATTAGTAACAACTCTATCTGTGATTGGTCAGCTAAAGCAGTGTGTGCCCACAGAGCTGAACTATCTTCCTTTGCTATCATCTGTGCAGATAGCACACTAATCATATTTGTAACAACTCTATCTGTGATTGGTCAGCTAAAGCAGTGTGTGTCCACAGAGCTGAACTATCTTCCTTTGCTATCATCTGTGCAGATAGCACACTAATCATATTTGTAACAACTCTATCTGTGATTGGTCAGCTAAAGCAGTGTGTGTCCACAGAGCTGAACTATCTTCCTTTGCTATCATCAGTGCAGATAGCACACTAATCATATTTGTAACAACTCTATCTGTGATTGGTCAGCTAAAGCAGTGTGTGTCCACAGAGCTGAACTATCTTCCTTTGCTATCATCTGTGCAGATAGCACACTAATCATATTTGTAACAACTCTATCTGTGATTGGTCAGCTAAAGCAGTGTGTGTCCACAGAGCTGAACTATCTTCCTTTGCTATCATCTGTGCAGATAGCACACTAATCATATTTGTAACAACTCTATCTGTGATTGGTCAGCTAAAGCAGTGTGTGTCCACAGAGCTGAACTATCTTCCTTTGCTATCATCAGTGCAGATAGCACACTAATCATATTTGTAACAACTCTATCTGTGATTGGTCAGCTAAAGCAGTGTGTGCCCACAGAGCTGAACTATCTTCCTTTGCTATCATCTGTGCAGATAGCACACTAATCATATTAGTAACAATTCTATCTGTGATTGGTCAGCTAAAGCAGTGTGTGTCCACAGAGCTGAACTATCTTCCTTTGCTATCATCAGTGCAGATAGCACACTAATCATATTTGTAACAACTCTATCTGTGATTGGTCAGCTAAAGCAGTGTGTGTCCACAGAGCTGAACTATCTTCCTTTGCTATCATCGCATACATAGCAACATGACAAATACAATTCTTTTTACATATTTCAAATACTCGTATTTTTAACATATCCTTTTATAACAACACGTAATACATATGGTATCTATTTCCGAAAACTATTCATTGTATACTCATTTTCAAATGAGTAAGTGTCACATTATATACACATGGATTTATTTGCAGCGAAAGATGTAAATTTCTTTATGTAAATTTGAACGTATTTCAACGAAGCTCAAAGAATTATCTTAATATTATTGAATCTAATTCATGTTATACATCACTCTTTTAGTAAACATATGAATTACTCTTCACATGCAATCATTAACGTTATGTAACATGTTATTCACCACCAGATGGTGTTTGCGTATAATTTTCATAATTTATAATTGATATTTGTTGAGATTTATTATCCTTTTTATTAACTGATCATCCGTCATGGAACCTTAAATTCTTACACATCAGTAATTACCATCATTTAATATGCATGGTTAAAATTATCGTACTTTGCACTAACTATTTACTAGATTTTATTTATTTAATATTTTTTACTTACAATTTTGGTTCGTATGAAATCCTAATAATGTGCTAAAAATAATAAAATATAACATTACGTAGTCGTAACATTTACTATGAACAAATAACCTTCAGAATGTAAATCAAATATCAGCTTCAAACTCCGTAGAGTTAAATTATAAATAATCCATTATTTTATTATAAAATAGATAATTTCACAATACATTAAATTAATAAAGTTAAATACCTAAAATTCATAACAAATAATATTCCATAGAATCTCTTTTATGGAGATAATCACCGTTTTCCCCATCTAAAATACATTAATTCTCTATTATTTTTCAAATATCAGTGGGAAGTAACTAATATATAAGTTCCGGCAGCTTTTCTTGAGAAGGGCAAGGCCGAGAGGATAACGTACTGGACTTCAGCGAAGAGGACCCGAGTTAAAGACCCAGCGAAGAAGAGGACCATTTTTTTTCATAATTTTTTTTAATTTATACTGAAATGATGTATATAAATATTTTAATAATTTCCAGAAGTTTTAGGTTTTTACATTTATTTTCAATGACATCATTGATACATTTTATCTATAAATTTCACGCATAATTTTCAAAGACAGATGCTAGTAGCTGAGAAAAAATAAAATATAATAATTTTAATTACCTTGAAATCATAAGGATGAGAATTCAGTTAATTTCAGATGATTTTCACCCTAAAGAACAAAATAAACGAAAATATTCCCAAAATTTCTTATCCATGCTACGACATTCGTTTGTTAAATTTTATAAATTTTGCAGCAGAAAATGATTTAATTCCATAGTTACTGTGACGTCACTCTGAGCTGATCAACTCCATTTGTGGTTGGTCAGGTTTCAAGTTATCGAACAGCACTACATTATCGAACATATAATAAAAAAATTGTTATCTACTATTAAATTTTAAAGGTACAAAATCCTAGTTATAGAACAGTTCCACATTTTCGATCATATAACAAAATATTATTACCTAAGTAAATATATCAACGGGGTAAGTTCCAAGTTACGGAATCGTTTACATTTTTGATCTATTAACAAAATGTAATTTATCTATTTTGTCATTTTAATTGGGTGAGTTCCAAGTTATCGAACAGTTCATCATTTTCGATCAAATCACAAAATTTTATATATCTAGTTTAATATTATAACGGGTTAAGCTCCAAGTTTTTGAACAACTTAATAATTTCGATCATATAACAAAATTCTATTCATACTTAATTTGATATTTTTCTGTTGCTAACTGTTGCAGTCGAATCCCACTTCAATAATCTTGGATCTTCTATGAACTCTTCTGTTCCAACTGCCAAGTTTTTCTGACAAGCAGAACTCCTATCGAAATATTTCTTCATTTTCTGTTTCATCAAATCCAAATCATATCTTCTCTTCCTTCCACTTAGTTTGGAAATATTTCAGATGTGCTGGTACCGGTGATTTGAGAGTGTCCGAATACCACTTCAGCTGAAGAACATCCTGTTTCATTTGGGTTGTTTCGCCACTCCGTTAGTCCTAGTAAATATTCCTCAGAGTCTATATTTCATGCATCAGTTGTTTTCTTAATAAGAGTTTTCTTTGCCTGAAGCCACAGCATGACAGTTGGACAAGGGAAAACATGGACTTGACTGCACGAAGTTCACTCCCCACCGTTTGAGAAATAACCTGAAATCTCTTGGTGAAAACTGAGGTCCATTGTCACATCTGAATGGTACGGGTTCTCCTAGATCAACAAAGCACTTTCTGACTGCTGATATCAAGGACATTGACGTTGTTTGTCCTTTGTTAATTCTGAATTCAGTTGGTCATCCAGAAAGTCTATCTGTATAAACCATGTAATCTTTATTAATATCAAAACAAGAATACAATTTAATGTACTTACTATTAAATAAAATCAAAGGAGTGCTAATATTACAGGCAATAATTCTACATGTTAATTATATTCTGAGTCTACGGTAATTAAATTAATATTTTATTTACTTTGTCTGGGTACTATAAATACAAACTGTAAAGTTACATAATTTGACAATTAATGACTTAATTACCTGTCTCTATTTGCTTCTGATATCTAATAATCTGTGATTTAGTGTCTTTAGGGTCGGTAATACTCGAAGTAATTCCAATGCTACTCAAAGAGTTATCACAAACTATTTATCAAATACAATAAAACAGTTGAAAGTTAGCAATAAATATGGCGGTACGAAAACCTCTGACTAGCACGTTATTTCCATTGCCTTTAATGTGGTAGTGTCACAGTTTTACGGAGTTAATTAGAGAATGAAGAAAATGAAGGAAATTGATGAAGTTATATAAATTGTGAAAAGTTTAGCCTTCTCAGGCAATCGTACACGGGTCATCAGATTTAGAGTCTGATGTGTTAGCCACTACACCACGAGGCCTTGTTAAATTATTGAAATGAACATATATTAGTGTTACTAATCTCCGAAAAATAATTCATTAATGTGAATTTGGTAAGTAGTGAGGATACGCTAGAAAAAGTTACCCAAAGATCAGAGAATAAATTTGAACATTTACAAATTATTTTGTCTATCAAATTAACTTGCAATTAATATAACTGATAGTAAATTTCTGTTGTATTCTACTTTGATACTAAACCAAAACTACTCAATAATAATGAATTATTTTGTAATAATTTAATATTTTTGGGTCGAGTTACGTTTGTGATTTTTAAAATTTGAAAAAATTTCCTCTCAATAATTTATGTTTCATAATAAAAATATTTGTATCGTCAGATTTGTCATTGACAAGTCATTATCAGTTAGTAAATGCCCACTGTTCGACTACGGCGAGTGTTCGGTAATTGAGATATAATCCTAGATTGAATGACAAGATTTTATATAAAGTACTCACCGTTGAATGTTTATCGACATTTTAGATTATTTCTTTTACCAAAAATTTATTCTTAGAAACAAGTAGTTGGCTTGAAATAGAAAATGTAACGGTATCCCATTTTCAAATTTCAAAAATATGAGCTTATTACATAATATTATAGATCTAATATATTACCATTAATATTCTCTTAAGTACTCGAAAAAAACATCTTCACCCGAGTAAACACGGCAAGATACTAATAGGCAGTTGTGATACGAGGCTACTTATAAACACATAATTAAATTTAAGAATGATCTTTGTGTGTGGATTTATTCATTTAGTTTTTAATGATTTAATTTATTATGAGGTTATTTAAACTCAACGTTGAAGGTTTTATCAGGTTTCAAGCTTTCGAATAGAAAGATTTCTATTCATCATCAGGAGAAAGGTGGAAAACTTCGACCTGACAATGAATTTTATGACCAATAGTTGTATGTTGGATACGTCTTTCTATTTCAGCTATCTATCTTTTTGTTTATTATTATTAATTAATCTATTAAAAATTGAAATATGAAACCAAAATTTGATACTACCTATAGTTACTGTTGACAACATTCATTCTCTAGAAAAAATTCTACTTTCTTTATATTTGTAACAAGCTATAGAGGAGCGATAAAAAACGGTCAACCTCTAAAACTATATGTCTACTTCTTTTTGTTCATTTTTCTGTACCTTATTATTATTATATTTTATTATATATATATTTTTATTGTTATTACTATAATATCTATTTGTGTCCTCTTTTCCATGTGTGTTCTCTATTCGTATGCATTTGTTCTCTATTCGTTTTATATCGCACCGCTATAGTTTGATGAATCTAAATAATAAAACTGAAATATATAAAAATAATATTGAAAGAAAGAGATATATAACTATAGAGGTTGACCGTTTTCTATCGCGCCTCTATAGTTTGAAGAATCAAAATAATAAAAAAGGACACTTAGGACCAAGAGGACACTTAGGACCAAGAGGACACTTAGGACCAAGAGGACACATAGGACCAAGAGGACACATTGGACCAAGAGGACACATAGGACCAAGAGG